>JAFMOD010000550.1:2062773-2110422 GCA_019802435.1 Corydoras maculifer | reverse complement strand
ACAAAGTATTGACTCAGGGGGGCTGAATAATTTTGCACATCGCACTTTTCAGTTTTTTATTTGTAAAAAAATTGTTGATTCATGTATAACTTTCATTCCACTTCACAATTGTATACCACTTTGTGTTGGTCTTTCACATTAAATTCCAGTGAAATATATTTATGTTTGTGGTTGTAATGTGACAAAATATGGCAAAGTTCAAGGGGTATGAATACTTTTGCAACCCACTGTATATATTATGTAGTTTGCCCAAAACAATGCTAAAGTAATCTAAGTAATGGCAACAGTGCAGGACACATCATCAACACCAACTATTAGCTTGGTATGTCAGGCAACAGTTTTATATCTCATTAGACTGGAGGTCATTTACCAGATGCTTTTAGCCAAAGCGAGTATCCCCACGTGATGGTTGGGGTCAGAGCACAGGGTTGGCCTGTGTTCCTAGAGTTAAGGAGGGTTCAAGGCTTTCCTCAATGATCCACATAGTTATAGGGACAATATAGTATTTCCAATTTACCCATCAGAATGTCTTGGGTATGTAGGAGGACACTCTCCTGCTTTGGAATGAACCCACAAAGGCAGAGGGACAACATGCACACAGACGAAAAGACTATTGTTCGTTATAAGCAGCACTGAACCGAGGACTTTTCAGCAGTAAGAAGAAATAATAGAAACATTTTACACACACCAGCAATAATAAAAATATGATAAAAATAAGCAAACAAATAAACTTGCAATACAACACTACTATTTAAAGCTTCAGAAGACATCATGTTAAACTTCAATGTGTTGAGAAACGTCTTCATATCCCTCTTAAAATTACTATTATTATCCAGGTTGAGCTTGAGTCATATGTGAGTGCAGATGCTCATTTGGAATGAATAATTATAAAAGCACCACGGCAAATTTTACCTGTTCTTGGAGTCACTGGATTTACTACAATTCACCTTGGACCGAGCTGCGTGTGTAGCTCTTAGATACTCCTGGATGTGGGAAGACCAGGGGTTACATACAGGATTCATCACTTGGGTCAGGTCAGCTAGATGATCCGGAGACATCAACTCGGTCAGTAGATTTTTATCCCTAAGGGATTCAGTTTCAGTAGACTTCTCACTGTTCAGACCAAACAAAGCACACAGTCATAAAAGCACCAGATTAAGGTTTAATTGTCCTAGTAATTGTGAGACTTATTAAGTAATTTATTTACTTGTACTGAACAATTGCTAAAAGTCCATCCAGAAGCAAAAGCTGCTTCAGTGGTGTGGCAACTCCCTGTGTACAGAAGATAGAACATGTAGCAAACATTAAAATATGAATTAAAATTAGCAGCTCTTTTGTAGCCTAGTTTCAATATATTAAGGTTTACAGACCACAAAACTATTTTTTTGTTCTGAAACTAGCTGCATGATTAGAAATCCAAATCATTTCTCCCAAATATGATTAAATGTTATAAACAGATCACATACCTTAATAAGCTCCTGATCATCAGCTTTGCATAAAAGCATTTCATGTCCAAATCGAGTGATTTCTGTAAAAAGCATTATTATTAATACAGTATTTGTTTAATTGCAAACAAAAGTTAACTGAAAAAAACATTCTTACCTTTGACCACGTCGTCTGTCTGTGTTGATTTAATTGTTGAGAATTTGCCTCTTAGAGAGGGGCAGATTCTTTATAACACACAACATATTTTGTCTTTTATCAGAATGATCTTTATAGGATATTAAAGCTACCACAGTAAGGAACATACCTGACACAAATCCATTTAAGAATGTCCATGCGATGCAATGAAGGTGTGCAAAAAAGCTGCCGCATGCTCTCAGCCTCTTTAAGGTACAGACCCTCAACAAGTGGGCAGCCCAAACTCTAAAAACATTCAGAAAAACATTTTAATTTCCTGGTCCAGGACAGACAATCAAATGTCTATGTGTAATCTGGCAATCCAAGCTTTTTAAACATCTCAACGGTATGTAACAGTATGTTCGCCCCTTCACACTGGGGATCTGGGCTCAAATCCCAATCTGGATCGAGTTTCCATGTTCTTAGTGTCCATATGGGATTCCTTCCACGGTCCAAAAACATGGAATCAAGATAAATTGAATGTTCTAAATTGCCCCATATAGTGTGTATTTGTCCGTATGATCGTAACTAGCAATTAATTGGCACCCTGTCCTGGATATATCTGCCCAGGGACCGGAACATTCTTCCCTGGATGGGCATGGGAAACCCACTGCAACCCTAGTAAATAACTAAGTGGAAGATAATGAATTAATTAATTACAGAACCTCCATGTCTTACTATAACTACTGTAACTCTGAGGACATAAGAAGCAGGTAGATAAATGCATCTGCCCTCATCCTAAACAGAAGTGAACACTGTAGTTCTGTCAATCCTTTTCAACATCCCATATTGGACTTGTTTACTATTTACTCATTTATTAATTAATTTTGCTAAGCAATAGTGAGTGGTAGCTCAGTGGTAAGGGTGTTGGGCTATCAATCCGAAGGTTGGCGGTTCTAATCCCAGGTCCACTGAAGTTGCCAGTGTGGGTCCTTGAGCAAGACCCTTAACCCTCATTGCTCCAGGGATGTTGTGATTAACCCTGTGCTTACCTTGACCAAATGTAAATGTAAATGTAAATGTAAATAGTTTCCTTCTCTTCGGTTACACATAAAAAAAAATCCAATAATCATCATTCATCATAATACTTTTATAAAGTAAAATATGTATTTATTACTTAGATCAAGTTTATATTCTCTTCTTTAAACGTACTGGTTTAATTAGCAGTCACAGTGGTTGCACACATGAATATTAAACCTATATTAATATATTAACGACATATGTAATAAAGTCTGCCCATTTAATTATACACCTTATTTAAAGTTTTTTGTTTTAAAAAAGAACAATAAATTCTTTAAATCTTGTATAGTGAACGTTAACATCCTGCATAGGGAGCTAAGCTAACGTTCAATTGTCGAGCTTTGTAAAATGCTACATTGCATATGTCGTCAAATGTGGCGTAATAGTCCTTAATGTTTATCTTTAACGAAATTAATTTAATTCTTATGGATAATGAACTTACCTGAAGGCAGTTGTATATCCGCACAGATAGTTGGTGTTGTTTTGAATCCCCCGCCATGTTTCTCCTCCGTCATTCTACAGCAGCGCTGCTTACAGCGGCGCTATTCAGCACCGTGTTGCCAGATTGGACTAAAACGTTTCGGTTGCCAGATTTAATGAATTGAACAAGAATTGAAAACTGCAAGCAACCCTATTTAGAAAAACTGTAATACAATTTTAACGTGTTGGTTTCTACATACAAATCCATTAAACATCTATCCATTCATTATCTTCCGCTTTATCCTATATTAGGGTCGCGGGGGGGTTCCCCATGCCCATCCAGGGGAGAACGTTTCGGGCGCTGGGAAGATACACCCAGGACAGGGTGCCAATCCATCGCTGGGCACACACTTACACACAGACACAGAGATGCACACATACACACTATATGGGGCAATTTGGAGAACTCAATTGACTTGATCCATGTTCCATGAGAACATGGAAACTCCATCCAGATGGGTATTCAAACCGGGAATCCCTAGCGCTGAGAGGCGAACGTGCTATCCACTAAGCCACCGTGCCGCCCTCCATTAAACATTTCACTGAATTATTTTTTAGGGTTAAGTATTTATTAAAATGTTTTGTGTTTTGAAACCAGTAAGAATCTCTAGGCTACAGACTCACATGAATTGAAGCACACCTATAACCTCACTTTATGTATTCAATCTAGGTTATTTTTTATCCATTTTAAAATCCAAATTGGTACAAAACAATGGAAATTTATCCTTAATCATAGTTTATCATTTAATACAGGTAAAATGCAGAATTCAATGAAGTTCAAGCAAACTGTAAACTAAACAAAACTGAATTGCAAACATAATGTTCACATAGTTGTATGTCAACAGCTAACGACATTTTCTAAAATTATAGCCTTCTGGCATTTTAACAAATTGCAAGTGGTTTCTAAATTATCTTTAATTTTAACACATACTTTTTATGGCCACAGTTTCTGTTCCTGTCCGAATGCCACACATGCCAGATGGGAAACTAATGTTTGGGGTTAAATACAGGGTCAGCTTTGATACATCATCAATAGAGCAAAAAAGGTTAAGGGCTTTGCTAAAAATCTGGAGGAATCCTTCTAAAAGAATACAAGTGGTATAATAGAGATAGATTTGCACTTGAAACAAGGCATTTTTTTCTCCCCCTTCTGCTCTAACTATTTCTAGCATTATAAAACTAAATACATATTTTAAAATTATTAGCTCCATCTGTTGTGTTTTGAAGTAAAAGTTTTGTCATATTGTTTATTATTTAGTATGGTAATAGCTAGTAATGAATGTTATGCTGGACATATGTGTTAATACACATGTGAAAGCTTGTTTTCGCCATTCAGTTAATAAGTCTGGTATCTAACGTGACTTTTATATACAGTTAATGGGATACACAAGCTAAACCTAATAGTAATGGTAATAGTTTTAATAATATAATATTGGAACAGACTACATATACCTTTTCAGTAGGCTAAATTAATATTTTTTGCTAAAATATCTGTCCAATGTTTTAATATGTTGTTTGTTTGGAGTGAAAAAAAGAACTGTAAAAATAAAGTTTGTGAAACTTTGGGCTTATGTAGAAATAATTGGTCAGTTGTTTTATGTAATTGTTTGGGCACAATGACATCATGTGTCATATTAAAGAAATATCATACTTCAATTATAGAAATAATCACAACCACACAATGAAACACAGCCACAGACACTGGTCAAAGTTATTATTGTATAATACTTTGTTTTTATACAGACAAAAAGTGTTGACTTATTTTCCCAGTAAATTCTTAGTTTCCATACAGTTTAGTCTACAGTATACAGGTGTGTTCTTTCATCATATATAGATACTTTTTTTCTTAAGTAACAGGCAGATAATTATTAATATATTTAATAATCTGGAATTTTTTTTAACTCTTCTCTTTTTTTTGTCTTTTTTTTATTCATTGTAGCGCAGTATTTGTATGCTCAGGAGAATGTGCAACTGTCTGTTTTTTCCCCATCAGTTAAAAGAGTACTGCTGAAAAAAACATTATATTCATATAATCATAATAATAATCATAATAATGTACAAGATGTTTAATTTAAATTCTTTACAAAAAATAATTAATAGAGGAAAAGACAGGGAAAAAAAGTGCTTAAATTGTAAACAAAAGATGCACATGTGCACATTTGGCAAAAATGTACAGCGGTGGCGCAGTTGTACAAT
This sequence comes from Corydoras maculifer, assembly GCA_019802435.1. NCBI lineage: Eukaryota > Metazoa > Chordata > Actinopteri > Siluriformes > Callichthyidae > Corydoras > Corydoras maculifer. The sequence goes on along the minus strand of JAFMOD010000550.1, from coordinate 2,105,106 downwards.
ATTTTATAAGTTTTATATTTAATATATTATATATACTCTTCACATTTTGAAGTTTTCATCTTACCTTGAGTAAACATCCTATAACAAAATGGTAATAAGGTAGATGATGGATTTTTGGACAATTTTTACTTTTAACACTATTAGGATGTTGAGCCTTTGCAAATAGGATATATATATATATATATATATATATATATATATATATATATATATATATATATATATATATATATATACGGCCTCATAAAAAAAAACTGTTAGGGTAGCTGAGGGAGTTTCAGGGCTACAGCATATGCATTTTGTTTTGGCTTTGTCCGGAGACAATAAGATCTTTTATATCTATTTGTTACAGTTAGGCTGTGTTAAGGATTAGATATGATTAGGCAAGTACATCACAGCAATGGGTTGAGCATGTTAATCATTTCTGCTCTCACAGGCCACTGGATTAGTGAGCTGACTGTGTCAGTACAGTGAAATGGGTCCATGTGCCATTTAAACCTACCAGCGCTCTCAATACATGAGACTCCACTGAGACTGTTAACAACATGGACTCTTTCAATGGTTCAGACACAACTAAGGTAATATAGTTACCTTTAGAATGCTTAAATACGAGAAGAAATCTTATTTTTATAAGACCTATGCTTTCTGTCCTCATTTGTACCTATAAGCACCCACCAGGTCCAAACTTCCAATCTGTTTAGTTATCACCTACAGCTATGAGTTGATAAGGGCCAGGACTTTAGCCCAAATGAGTGGTTTGGTAGCCCTAGGAACAGCAGAAGTACATTTGCAGTCAACAGCACATCAGTGGTTATGAGGAGAAATGTTTAACTAGTGCTAATCAGACACATAGAAAGCCAGTGACAATAGACAATCAAAGACAAATGTGAACTCAAACAATAATGGTGAGTTGCATTATGATATTCAACACATGCTTTGCACAGACACCACTGAGCAATGCAGTGACATGATCCACCAATGTTCATGCTTGCATTGTATGCTTTCCACATTTGCCAGTTGCTGACAACTGGACACTCTAAAAAAGTATTCTATACAGATAAAGGATTTCTGAAAGCCCTATGTACATGTTATCAAGCTTATTTCACAGAGCTGTGGACAGGGCAGTCTGTTGCATAAGTGCCGGTCCCACTCCCCCAATGATTGTATTGTATTGCAATGCACTGAATAGGAGCGGTGTGCCAACCCAGAATCCTATTGGGTACAAGAGGATTATGTTAACTCTAGTACTTCTGGTATCGATAGTGTTAATGGAATTTATGTAAAAATCTATAACGTGCCATGGTACACAAGCTGCAGTGAAGATATTAGGTTTCGTTTCTTGGTATTTTATTTTTGTCAAATAGATGCCAAAAGAAAAACATAGCAAAAAATAAATAATAAAAAAAAAAAATTTGTTCAGTGTCCACTAATGGAAACAAAGAAGTTTGCTTTTACAAACAACCTTTGACCCAACCAGTGAACGCTGTCCAAGTGCAAACATGATGTCGGTCTCACAGATTGTCCATCATTTCTATGATAATAATCGTGATGAAAATCATGGCAGTATAAGATGGGGTTTCTTATCCTGGTTCAGAAACCACGGTCTGATGTCAGACATCTGACTTCATCACAGACATTTATCGCTACTTCAGAAACTTGGAAACATAAAATAATAAACTAAACTATGCATAAAACGCAAGACGACTATATATGGATTTAAAGGGCCAGCAGGTATGTTGATGTGATGCACAAATCATATATACTTTAAATTCTTAAAGGGAAAATGCATTTGTTGGTAAATTCCACAAAACTATGGAAAACAAATCTGAATACAGAGCAAAACAAAAGAATGCTGAGACAGGGCAATTCCACTGAAAATATCAGCTGTTGTAAATTGCCCTGCTTAATTAGGAATGACCAAAGGGCCTGTATAGGTTAGAAAGAAAATTCATCAAAACCAGCTGTTATCTACTATTTATATTATTAGAGAATGCCTCTATCATGTTCCTTGTAGCAAATTTTAATTAGATGTATAAAACCTTATGAAATAATCAAAACAGTTTTACGTTAACAGAAACCTTGCTACCCAATGACAATTTATCAACTGACCTTCAGAATAGGCAGCAAGGACAGCTTGCAAAACAGTTTTGATGAGTATATTTCAGTTTAATGTAAGAATAAATGGCAGTCATGGTTGTTTTGTCCTGTTCTTTGCAGATGTGTTATGATGATGTAATTACTTGTACCTTTATATTTTGTTAGTAGTTATTTTTGTTTTGTCTTTTTTTCTGTTTTTTAAGGACAAACACAACACAAACACACACAAAGAGAAATAGACAAGTTATTAATAATAATAAAAAAAAAAGTTATTTGAACGCAAATAAATAAACAAATAAACAAAATAAATATATGAATGAATGAATGAATAAATAAATAAATATTTTAATAATAAATAAAGCATTATTTCTATGGTAAGAAAAATGTTTTAAACAGCAATGAAAGTCCAAAGACTAATGAGAATATGCTGTAGAACTAATTATGATGAAGATAATGATGTTAATAACATCAATAGAAAGTGGTGAACCCAACTTCCTTCATGTCATACCTTTGCACTTGAAAAAGACAAAAGTCATAAGCATGATTTTACCATCAGTCCCAACTGGAATAACACTGCTTACCCCTTGACCTCATATGCATCATTCCATCAAAAGAAATCTTCGGTCAGAAGAAATCAAAAGTAAGCTGACAGATAATTTTTCCACTCCTCACCTTTCTTGCCCTGGTCTCAGTTACCACAGTCACACAGTACCATGGCCTCATCTTTGTACAATGGGAAGAAGCGATACACGTGTGGAACGGTAGACAGGGCGACTAATGGGGTGTCACTGGATGGTGGTATTAAGAGTAGGGGTGGTGACTGGGTGGACTTTGTTACCTTTGGAATTGACTAAGCAGACCAATGTTGTGAGCACAGATTTTGCTTGACATATCCCAGATATGCAAATGAAGCAATGGGTCTTATATCGCTACTCTATCTGAAGACTTTCAGGTGCCCTTCTTTAGCAGTGCAGGCAGTCAGAGGGACGTTTCTAGGCTGAGAAGTGGGCACATCTGTTGAGGATGGGAGGTCCAGTGCGTGGCGTGTTCTGTGGGTTGGGTCAGGTGGTACAAGCTGCTCTGATTAGCATTGTTGTTCCGGTTTGGCGTGGCTGGGAGACTGTACTGGCGGTAGGGACGAGGCGGGGGACGGGAACGCTGGACTGGGGGAGGAGGTGGCTTGCGAAAAGCAGGGTGAAGGTAGTGATGGTTGTGCTTGGAAAGCTCTGATTCATCGTCGATGTCCGTTTCGTCAATTAGTGGGATGTTGTGCATGAGGTCATTGAAGAGAAATTCGGGATGTGCCATGAAGTTGTGGATGGAGTTCCTGGACTCGGGCTTTTCGATGCCGTCATAGAGGGAGCTACGGAACGCTTTCACCACCCGCATCTGAAAGATGATGTTTGAAAGGACACCAAAAGTAAAAGGGAGGGTGTAGAGGCAAAAAACAGGGAGGTAAAAGGGTGAGAAATAGCAGAAAGAGAAGGGAAAAGTAGATGAAACAAAACAAAGGGTGTGGTTGATAAAAGGGTGGGAAGAAAGATATCTCAGTATATGTCTGGTAGACAGTTATTACTTTGTTTTTTTCTGGACATGCCTTACAGTGCATAGACAGCTCAAGATCAAGTTGCTGCAATAGATAAATCCTTTGTCTTAGGAGTTATAAAGTTTAGCAAACATTTATAAATGTTCTGTGTTCTATTGTATTTGATTGGGATTTTAAACTGTCTCTTGTAGTTATCTCTTAGTTTTTTGTGCGCAACCAGATCTTAAGAGTTTCTCAAAGAAGGAGAGATAGTAAATTAAAACAAAAGCATAAACGAGGTTGCAGGAAATGAGCTTAACCAGTCGATTTACCACTTTCACATATGTTTAAGACAAGGGATGCTCATTCACAAAAACTTAAAATTAAACACACAGGATCTCAGACAAACCAAAAAAAAACATTTAGGACAAGGGTACAAACAGCCAAAACTAAAACCATAATTGCTTTCTCTGCACATTAATCAGTCAGAATGACACTGAAGGTGTGACAGACACAGGCAGACACTGAGATGCAAAAAACAGAAAAACGAAAAAGCAATGCCTTAAAACACAAACGGACACAGTCGAGGGAGAAGGCGGTGGGAAAGCAGCTGGTACACTGATTGAAAGATACAGACGCTTGACTGGGGTTCCACCTGGTGGGAAAGCGGGCGGATGCAATCACACAGCACCAACACACAACAGGAAATATGACTGACATATGCCTCACGGACTCAAACAGGAGTGTGATTAAAGGACACAAATAAAACAACAGAAGGCAAAGCAGTGACTCTTCTGTTACTGGGGCATAATGGGGTAGCATGCTTTGCAATTAGAAGGGGTTAATGAAAAATAAATGTGATGAAAAGATGTTACTCTTCTCTGAAACTGACATTAAAGGTCTAATATTTGGTCTTTTTTAAGTAAATACCAAGTTGGTCAATTCCTTAAATACAATTTATAATAATATGATGTCATGTGATAGAGATGTTTCTCCCAGTTCTCTTTTTTCACATCTACCAGTAAGCTGGCATGCTACATGCTAATCCAGCTCACGGTGTACATTAAAAGCATTAGGCAATGAGTTTTCCAGAGCAACTAAAATGTTTGAAATAAACCCAAACATCAATAATTGGGTGATATGCCAAACAATGCACAATTCTAATTGATTCAATCGTAATAAACTCTTGTGTAATTGTAGATTTTTTGACATATTTAACCATGAAGCCCTTGTTTAGCAGAACAGTCACCTGCCACCGTTTGTTCTAGCAGATGAGTAAATAATAGTTTATCAAATATTTTAACTTCTTCTTAAAATTACCCACTGAACACAAAGCTAGCTGGTGTGCTTAACTATAGTACTTAACTACTATCTAACACCCTGTTCAGACACCAATTTAAACTCTAATAATCCCATTATATTTTAAGATGATTATTTAATAACAGCCTTAATGCCAGATTATAATAACTACCATTTCTTAATACAAGATCACAATACTAGCTTACTAGTTGCACTCAGATGGAGCCCTAGTCACTCTAACCAAGTAAAAGCTTAAGCTTGAACAAATTGGCTTCGCATGAAAACCTGCCCATTAGTTTGGAAAATTGTGGCAATATTTTTGGCTTAATAGCTTTTTGACTGATGACCAGAACACAAAGGCCAACTTGAGATCTCGGAGCCTTCAATTTGCTCTGGATAGATCAGCTAAAAAACAGTAAATGTAAATGGTACCATACAAATATGTAGCAACTAACTGTATTAAATTTAACATATACATCTATCTACATAAGTACAGCTGCCTATTTACACAAGTTAGCAATCTAAAATTATTTAAGTAATATTACTTGCACTTAATGACCCATTTACACTAAATAAACACATCACCAAAAATGATCTATGAGCACATAACTGCATGCTTTATACCATCAGTTTCCTCAGGCTTATAGTCAATAATTATATAGGTGGTGTATGTGTATTGTCAATCTGGTGCATGCTAAGTACTAAATATTTGTATCAAGTGGAATAGATCAATCAATAAGACGGGCTGAGAGAGAAAAAAAGAGAAGAGCATCATTTTGCATGCAGCAGTGCTCTTAGGTGCGGATAGATTAAAAGAAGAATTGATGCATTTCTCTGCAGGCTGAAGAACCAGGAAAAATGTGAAGATGTACAGGGGCCAACATAAACCCAAGACATAGTGATGAGCTCATTCCAGTGCAGTTGTCTTGTTCTGTTATAAATTCAAAACAAAAGTGCATAATAAAAGTGAAAGTAAAAAAAAAAAAAAAGAATGCATAATGACAAGCAGCCAGACTCATGCTGTAAAGATGAATAAAATAAAGCCATAGCACATATACACACGCCTCACTGATGTATGTATATTTTAAAGATGAGACAATTTAAGATCACATTCCTTTGCTGTGGCCAGCGGCTGATGCAGCCCACTTTTCCCACCCCTTTCACCCAGTCAGAGACTCACCCAGCAAAGGAAAAGAGGCTAAATGAACTGGAAAGAAACAAAGATTCAAACGACAGAAAACAACAACCAAACAACCAAACAGGAAGAAGAGTCAAGCATTTGGTTAAGTGCTTATCTGTTTTTCCAAAGAGCCTGTTTGCCAACAAGAAAAAAGACCTGAACATTCTGAACAATTTGAATATTGTTCTTTTTTTGTTGTTTTCTTTTTGCTCTTTGTTTTTTTTTTTTTTTTTTTTTTTTTGCATGGATACAGGTAAACATTCGAGTATAATGCCCACAGATAAAAATGGAAGAAAGCAACACTGGGTTTTTATGACAGTTTTTATATGCTATGAGTGTTAGCATGCCAGATTTGAGTCCACTGTCTCCCCCATATTGTCCTTCAAAGAAAAATGCTTGATGGAAAAACTTGATCAGTAAAAGAAATAAATCAAATGAAATATGTTTTAAGAAAAACAATCTTTTTACCCCAAAGATAATCTGCAAAAATAAATACTGACTGAATAAAAGGAAGTAATGTTAGTGAGCAAAAGCAGAGGTAGGACAGGTAGCCTTTAAAGATGTTATGACAGAATGTGAAGATGACATTTCATCATAATGACTAATAAAATTTCTCACTTTGGAACTGCACCCTGACAGTTCACATTGTCATTATGATTTGATGAATCATCAGTAACCCAACTAAGCTTTGAGATTACCAAGGAAACTGGTTCTTATTTTACTTTAACAAATGTACATTATTGTGGTAATTATAATGTTAAAATCTAATTACAAATCTTATTTTGTGCCTGAGGGAATTTCATCAACAGATAGTTGTCTGATATATGTATTAATGTCAGGTTTGGGACATTACTGAGGAAAGCTTAGGACTTATAAACTTTCCTAGTGAACCCCTTTCTAAGCACACACGTGACGACAGATTGTATATGCATCTCGCGATGGATTATTACCATACAAGGTAAATGTTTGAACAAATATAATGGCTAACGGGACTGCGATAAACAAGATTATCCCTCAGTGGCAGATTTCTAGCTTTTTTAGTCTCTTGCTTGTGATGTGATCTTAGAAAACTACTCAGTTGAATAAAAAAAACTCTCAACATTGATTCAGAATCATATATGTATATAGAAACATTTTATGCCATATACAGCAAACCCAATTATGGCAACACATCACAAACCATTTAAGATTTAACCAAGTTCTAAATTATTTTTACTCAGGGATATAGCCAATAACAAAACAAGCAAAATATATAGGTGAGCAACCTGAACACTCAAAATTTATGGATAGAGATTCTATTTAAAAATCTTAATGCAAGCAGAAATAAAACAGGATGGTGACCAGAAAGCCAGGCACTGCAAGAGTGATTGTGGCAGTGGGCATAAGTGGACATGTTTTGTATGTGTAAAAAAAAAAAAAAAATTAAACAAAATTAAATTAAATAATGATATTGCATGGGGCTAAGGAGCATGAGGGGTGCTTATACAAAACAGACAGCTGCGGAATGGGGAAGACACAATTGTCCTGCTACCATCCCAAGCCATGTGCAAAAAGAGGAGAAATGAAGGGAAAGGCCAAAATGAAATGAAAGTACCTCATTTTTTGAGAAGCTTTGCAAAGTTTTATAAAATTTACTACAAATCCTATATATATGTATATATATATGTATATATATATATATATATATATATATATATATATATATATATTACATAATTATGCTTCATCAAATGCTACCTCTCTAATTTTCACCTTAAATTCAGTTCTTTATATTTATTTAAAATGTAGGTGTTACACAATTGTATTAATGCATGGGCCAAATATTCCTGAAAAAAAAGATTTAAACAAGAACAGATAGAACACAGAAAGAACATTAAGAGAAAAGTAATAACCAATGGCAGAGTAATTTTGAAAAACTAGAGAGAGGTAAAAGATATAAAAGGTGTGAAGAAGAAAATAGCTGACTGATGGATCTGTGGAAGAAAGTAAGAAGCATAGCACATTAGGAGACATAAAGGTTTAGGTTCACAAAATCTTAAGGCGGTGAAACACAACCTGTATTATTTAACAAGGTGAAAGAAAAGAGAAAAAAAATCAGCTGGACCTTATAAAGGGCTTATACTCGAAGGTTTACCCCTTCTTCTGGCTAGTGCAATACATCTCAGTTAGCGAAATACAATTATTAGCTTTCATGGTAACCCACGCTTGACAACAGAAACCTCTTAAAAACAGGGCTGCCATGTTCTCTCTGCATTGCTTCAACAATCTCTGAGCACAGCGACCATACATGACTAGTAGAGACTTTATGGAGTTCCCTGATTACAAATATAGTCAAATATCAAATGTACAGGAAATTTAAAAAGATTGGAATGGCTGCTTGAGTTACTGTTCCATTATCAACGAAGAGGATGCTGGAATCCGTATGTAACCCAATCCTAAAAGGGAAGCTCTAAATTGCAAACAACCCTTGAGTTGGAAGATCTTATGAGACATTTAACAGAGTTTATGTCATTAAGTGGTCGGATCGAATGAAAGCAAAAGAGAGAGAGAGCAAGAGAGAAAGAGAGAGAATGGCTTACTTGGCCCATCCAAAAGGGAACAAAAGACACAACCATGTCCATTAGAGAGAAACAACCAGACAGGAATAGCACAGAACCAAAACAGCAAGACATTACAGAAGGTGAAAGGGTCAGGGATACGTAAAAACAGCGGTCCACATACACAGGCCAGCTAGCCACATGTTCACAAAAACCACCACGAAAAAGTTGATAATGACCCTGCACTCCCAGTGCAATGCGTGCTTGTGGGTTTGCATGCCTTCTGGTGAGTGCGTCTGAACCATGTATTGTGTGTCAGTATGCAATAAGAAAGTTGTGTGATTATGTCAAAGTGTGCATTAGTGCATATGTTTCCATGTATAAATGTCTGTCACAGGGAAAGCACGGGGGACTCACTCCCAGAGGTGGCGCTTGCATTGGCAGTGGAGAGAACTACATGAGTGGGGGTAGAAATATTGGTTACGTCATGGAGTTGGCTGAGCACAGAGGAGCGCCGTCTCACTGCACCCTGAAACGAACCACTTCTCTTGAATGTACTCACTACCTCCATCTGCAGGAGAGAGAAAAAAACCATAATACACACTACAGAATGGGGAGGGGGATGAGAGCACGACTTGGGAGAGGATATATTTTTGGTAGCACTGTACCAACTTAACATTTAGCTAAAAATAACTCCAAAAACTGGGTTATAGCTATTAGCCAATGAAACAGCATACCCAAACCAGAATCTGCAATACTACTGACAAACAGAAAAATATAATTTCCTTAGAGATGTACTACAGCTGTTTAACATACTGCCTTCATGTCATGAATCTTTAGAAAGTAGCCTGCAATGAATACATTACCCTTTAATACTATTGAAACTTTCAGTAAAAATAGATAAAAGGCACTATGAAATACTAAGAACAATGACTATTTTCATTATCTCCTATAACATCTTATAATATTAAAGAATAAAGTTGCAGACCCTATGAGACTTGAATTATACAACATATTCATTTGTATATAACATTTTTCCTAACTGGCACTTTTACGGGATGTGGATCGAAACTAGACCACATGGGGCATGATAGCTCAGTGGTTAGGGTGATGCTTAAAGGGGTTTGGAGTTGAGGGTTTACATTCTAACACCACCAAAGCTGTAAATGTAGGCCCCTGAGAAAGTCATATCAACCTTATTGCTCCAGGGGTGCTGTTTTGGAAACCTTGCGTTCTGACCCCAACTATTAAATGAGGTTATTATATAAGTCACTTTGGATAAAAGCATCTGCTAAATTATTTCATGTAATGTAATGTAACACGGAAAAAATTCATGCAGATACTGGGACAAGATGCAAACTCGATTTCACATGCTACGCCATTTCTTTACATTGTCCAGCGTTCTAGGTCCTTTTTCGTGCATTTTTTTCGATCTTATCCCACAGCATGGGAAGACGAATTTTGATTTACAGTGTCCTATAGGATGTCACAGTTACTTACTGAGCCTTACAGCAAGGTCCTGAACCTGTGCGGCTTTCCTTCTACAGCCCAAAGGCATGTTTCATAGTTAAAGAGATTCTTAACTGCCATATTTAACTGTATCACTCGTAACTGCTTTGGTCAGCTATCAATTTCCAGATTTTAAGCCTTCAAAAAAAACAAATAACGCATTACTTAATTCAATACTTAATATCATAAATAGTTTCCCTCTGTCTGCAGAAGAAAAAGTTTTTTCAGCCAACGAGGTCCTTATAATTTAAAATGATTAGTATCCTAATACTACCTACCTTAGGTAATAATACCTGTGGTAATTTTACCACAATTTTACCAATGAATTTTCACATTTCCCCCCAGGCTAAAATTTTAAAAAATATAAATAAAAAATGTTTTATTTTGCAGTTTGTTCTCAAGATTTCTTTATGTATCTTTACTAATAGTATCAATATTTGTGAAGGGTGCTGCATTTGGTTGCAAAAATGACTAAATTACTGCATAAATACTTACCTAAATTAAAATATTATGCAGTCCTATTGTAAATACCTCTGCTGTTGGACTATATAGTTTAGTGAATTAAAAACGCAAAAAGGCACAAAAAAACAAGCTTTAAATAAAAAATCTCATGGAACAAGGCACATGAATATTTACAGCATTCAAAGAAGAAACATTCTTATTTATATTTATACAAAAAACTTAGTGACAATGTAAATTGAGCATGAGAGCAGTACCCAAAATGGTCTAATATGTGAACTTACATTAAGTAAAAAGTTAAAAATGCTACATTAAGTAAAAAGTTAACTGCGGTTCATCATTTAAAAATCTCAAAACACACAGTGATGAAACATGGTGGTGGCAGCAACATGTTGTATGTTAGTTATCCACAGGTTATACATTAAGTTTGCAAGCTACACTGATGCAAAACCAAAAATGTCTAACACCAGATTAAAGGCCAAGGCATATTGTACAAAATATAAAATTCATCAACTTTACCATATTTCTTTCAAAGTAATTTTACTTATTAAAGTAAACATCAGAACTACATGAGGAAGATTTAAACTAAATATAAACTAAATATTCCATTTGACCTTACACCTATGTTTGCTATAAGATTATAAATATCTACTCCAAAGAACAAAAAGTTTCACTTTGTGAACTTGACCTTAACTGCAGGTATCAATTCATCCTTCATGTATTAATTACACATTTAAAATAAGACTATGTTTTATACAATTACAGTGAAACCACTCTTTCATCTTTTGGAGATTCAATGCTTGATTAATTAGATCACCTTTATCAGAAGTACAGTGATAAAGGCTGGAATGTAAACTCTGTACCAGGAGCCATTTTTAAATAAAAGCTCTGATCAAATTTAACTAACTAATGACAGCTGATGTAACTTCTTCTATTTTGCCAACTCAGAGTCAACTGAGAAGAAGATCAATGCAAATGTTGTAAGGGCCTTGGCATTTCCTGTGATGACAATCCCAAACACATTTTCAATTTACAGTTAAGTTTCGTAACAGTAACAGTTAAGAAATGTATCATCAATTTTGAAAATAATTACATTAATTTTAGTGTTGCTTTATGGAGCAGTGTTATGGGGCAGCATGGTGAGGTAATGGTTTATTTAGAGGATTTATTATTATTTTACACTTATTAATAGTTCTGGATGACACGGTGGCTTAGTGGGTAGCACATGATGAAGTGAATTATTTTGCCTACTGTGCGTACGCACAGAAGAATTTGTCCTCCACAATTAACTCATCCGTGCAGTGAAACACACACATACACACACATTGGTGAAGTAAGCACAATTGGGGTTAGGTGCCTTGCCCAAGGGCACTTTAGCAATGGTACTTGGTGGGACCGGGAATCAAACTGGGGCTCTTCAGGTCACAAGGCTGGTTTCTTAACCACAAACCCATGACCGCCCCACTTACTTAATATTTTAACATGTAATGCCACACCTCTTATTTGAGATTATCTACGTCATAGATCGTTTTTGTTTAATAGATGTATTTTTATTTTACATTATTCTCCCAATAACATATTAAATAAAGGGCCATAGTTTGCAATAGAATGCTGCAGTCATTTTTGCTTTCCACTCTCCATTCATCACAATTAGCTCACTTTCTCTTATTTAGCACCAGCAAACCATAATGCCTTGTGGACTTTAACTTACAACCTCGTACCCCTTACACAACCATGTCTGTGCTAAGAGCACAGACTCATCATCAGAGATGTCTAGAGGGAGATAAAGACAGAGCACTCTTCAAGAGACTGCTATCTTTAAGAGCACTTCGGCTGTATCCAACTGTCTATTTCCCACCTGCACAATTACTATTTTGATAGACAGAGAGAAAGGAAAGGCACTGCTTTAAAAGAGACTCTGCACAGCACAAACATTCTTATATATACACATACAGCTATGTCATCAATATGATACTGGAATTGTATGACAACAAAAGTCAATTAGTAACTGAATTATGACTGAATGGATTTACCTCGGAATATTCAACAAAAGAATTTGAAGAATCATTTTGGTAGAAGAAAAAGTATAAATTGTTTTGACACAGACCAACAAAAAAGGTGAAATTAGATGGAAGAGATTCTGTGATATACAGTCACGTGCATTTGGACACCTCCGTCCAAATTTCATGTTGTAATGATTTTAACAGCCACTTCTTAATTAGGGATTAAATTACATAATAAAGGAAAGATAAGATTGAATGTGTACATTAAATAGATGCATTTAGCTTTTTGGTAAATAACCAAATGTCAAATATTTACTTTAAATAGAGGTGTCCAAACTTGCACATATCACTGCATATATTTTGGAATACAAAAGAACAAACATGAATTAAAAGCCCTTATAGTGAATGTTATAACAGAAACTCAATAAAATGACATTTTTACTAATGAGCAGTGTTAGATTAATAGACTGCTTATAACATGGAGATAAGGCAGCGTAGACACATTCACAAAAACGTCAAGCTGGGTGCATCCTGCAGCTCTGAGGTAAAGGCAAATCAAAACACCAATACACACCTCAAAATGACTATAGATACAGAGCAAATAACCAGCTCTGAGCAAGAGAGCAATACTCATTTGATAGAGGTTCCCAAAAGAGAGATACACAGTTAACAGAAGGAAAACAGGAAAAAGAGATGAGCAGTCAACGAAAGCGAAGCCTAGACAATAAAGGGTTGATATTTTGTTGACCCTGAAGAGTGTCTGAATAAAATGACAAATTAAAAAAGAATAATAATGTGGAAACGTAAGTATGACAACTATTATAACAAGTACTACTTTAACAAACTGGTTAATGTGGTGAAAGGGGAGGGGCTGCGTGTGTATACACAGCACCTGAGTTTGGATGCGATTGAGGCCTCTAAACCAGAGGATCTGTCCTCTGCGTAGTTCCCTTTCAGCATGATCGATCTCTTCCTCGTCCTCAGCCAGTTCATCCTCTGTCATCTCATCAGTGCCTGGCCCAGTGCCTGCTTCTTTTAGACATTTCAGATGACTAGTGGGCACTGTGGCAATGACCTAAAGTACCAAAAGAGGTATTAATTTAATTTTTTCATTCCAACACTTTTAGCAGACTTTCAAAGAAAATTTATCTGATGATTTGGTTTGTGAATTGTTGATTTACAGATTACATACAATCCAATTTTACAATCAAATGCAAGCGAAACGTAAGGACAGTGATTCCCAACCTTTTTCAGGGGCAAGCTATTTAAATTGCAGTTATGATATAATTTAGAAAGATTGTCTTTTGAAACATAAATGTAAGTCATATTTAGTATGGGGTAAACAGAGCAATGGCTACAGGTTAGAGTTTATTTTTCTTGATGTGTACAAGACTGAACTGAGTTTAAATGGCTTGGATTGCTTAAAAGTAAAAAGTCATATGCTTAACACAAAAAAGATGATAATTAAACTAGAGATCAAGTACATTGCATTACATAGCATATGGCATAATACACAAAATGGCATATATTCTTCATACAACTCCACATGATTTTCTGACAACAGTACACTAATTTGTTCTTTCCATATTGTATCTGTGATCGAAAATTATTTATCCTACTCTAAAACCGTATGCAGTAAATTAATTTTGTTCCTACGTCATAATTATATGCTTATATTGATAGCTAAAATATTATTCTTGAGCCTTATTTTACCTATTTGTATTATTGCATTAACTTTCTCTATCCTCACCTGACCCCAAAGGAGCTCTCCCACACCTACAAAGAGACACCACAGCCACTGCTCCATGTTAAGAGGTGCACAGCTGAAGGGTTTGCCCCCAAACTGCACAATCACAATCTGCAAGGTGTAAACACACAGAACATTTGTCATTGTAACACCAGGCTGCACATTAGCAAAAGTATTTTACTCTCATCAAAGGTAGAGTGTAGAACCTGCACGCCGAAGGTGCCTAGCACAATGCTGCAGAAGATGGGGTTGCCAAAGATGCCATCAAATACATTTCTTTCTCCATGGATTTTGCGTGCGTTGATCTCATTAAAGAGCTGCATTAGGACAAAGGTGTTGAAGATGATGGTGTAGTGCTCAGAGGGAGGAGAGTGTAGTGGAGCGTTGCGTCCACTGTCGATGTTGAAAATCTTCTCACCTGCACATTATTTAAAAAGTGCATGAGACCAGGAGGTAAAACTTAAAAAGTATATTAAATAAAATATACTAATTTATATATTAATCAATATATTAAATAAAAGGTTAAAAAACATAGCATATTGATCCCCGGTTCAGTTCTGGGGCAGACTCAGGCAGACTTTCATGTGTTTAGTTTATATATTTTCCTCATGTCTGTGTGGGTTTCCTCCTAAGCGTGAATGTGTCTGTCCACATATCTGAAATGGTCTGTCCAGGGTTTTTTTTTCCTGCCACTAAGACTTCACACCCTTCACAAAGCAAACAAATAAATCAATAAATAAAATAAAAAAACACAAACATCTAGATAAGACATAAGTACTTATTTTTAACATTCTATATAAACTGGCTCTCCGACAGGCACCTGTCAAAATAAATGTATAAATAAAAGTATTAAAATTCATAGTATCTAAGAAAAAAAATAATAATTGAACTAACTTATAAATACATTAAATGTTACTATAGATGGCTTAGTGGTTAGCACCTTTCAATGCTATATAAAGGTTAAATGTTTTTTTCCGGGATGGGCATAGGGATCTCCCCATTGAATCTAGTAGAGAAATTAGTGGAAGATAGGTAGTAGCAATCAGGGAATTCCTCAGGTTGGTGTTTTACACCTGTACCACTGGGTGGCAAGATAATTGGTGCTTAATATACATAAGGGCTTTTAATTTTCTCATGAGCATGCTCAAGCAAATGGGCAAATCAAGTCAGTAATTTCTCCCATGACAATAATTAGCATTCAACATCCTTATGTACCTGCTTTTTTCCTGAAATCACTGTCATGCTGAAGGTCAAGGTTCCAATAACAAGCCTCCAGGAAAAAAAATCAATAATGTTGGAATATAATGATGCAAATATGTTTTGGGAGATATGCTTATTGACAAAAATTATTCAAATATCTTTGGTTTAAAGTTATCTGTAAAGAAGGATGATATTGATGAAGCCGAAGAGTCTGTGATATTATCTCTTTCAGGGTGAAAAAATAAAGAAAGCTGTAAGATAAGAATGGCTGTGGGCTGACACACATTGGCATGTTTATGCTCAGGGTATTTGTAGTCAGGATCTAAGATCTCTACAGTATATTCTATTTGCACCTTATTTTGTTTCAC
Organism: Corydoras maculifer; assembly: GCA_019802435.1. Classification (NCBI taxonomy): domain Eukaryota; kingdom Metazoa; phylum Chordata; class Actinopteri; order Siluriformes; family Callichthyidae; genus Corydoras; species Corydoras maculifer. The sequence continues at coordinate 2,089,182 of JAFMOD010000550.1, read as the reverse complement.
ATTAAATAATATTCAAGGCTGCATTAAAGGTGAAAAATGACTATTATGTCTGTTTGTTTAACTCTGTTTAACTCTATAAATCTTTAAAGATGAAGTAATGTTGCCAAAGAAAAAAAAAAGAAAAGAAAAAAAAGACAAAATAGAGCATTGTTAGCAAGTGGAAGAAGCATTGACTGCAGGGTTCAAATCATGATGAAAATAATGACTTTTTGATGAGAGTGTATTGTGACATTTATAGCTAGAGGGTTTTGTGCTGTAGCCACGGCGACTGCAGCAGTGTAGCATTGTGCTTTGCTGTGATAATTAAACTCGTTACACCTGTGGAATCATCTGAAGCCAATTATCGGTCTCAGCACTGAGTATTTAAAATGCTCCTGAGACCCTGAGCATCAGCACTGGGACATTCCTTTGCATACATTGTGCTTTTTATTCCTATTTATAACACAGCTACCAATACACAGTGCACAGCTACCAATTCTGCAGCAGCACAGTCAGACTTTGCTGGTCCTTCTGTAAGCAAGCATGGTTGGTAAGCAGCTAACTAATTTCTAAAAAGCTGAGCGCCGTATGTTTTGATTGCTTCCCTTTGGCATGAGTAGCACAGCATTGGCCCCTCAAACAAGAGCTCACTCTAGCTTACTATCAATAGAATTTTATTTCATGGGAAAACATTTTCCTCAAGTTTTTAAATGTCAATATTACCTCTTGAAACCAGGTGTGTTAGATAAATAATTTGATGTTCAGCTTGAGGCATTTACCACATCACTCTAGATTAACATCTTACCAACAAAAAGAAGGGTAAAGATGATGACAAGCTGATAGACACCATGCCCAAGTATATTCTTCATCATGGTGAGGGAGATGAGGGGGTTGTTACGGCCGTAAGGTTTTCTTAGCAGCAAGGCTTCAGTGGGTGGTTCGGTGGCCAGGGCAAGAGATGCAAATGTGTCCATAATCAGGTTCACCCATAACATCTGTACAGCTTTCAAAGGAGAATCCTACACAAACAAAAACATGATGGAAGTAAAAGAAAGACTACAACACTCATTCCTACTAGGCTCCAGCAGGGGGCTCAAAACACCAGCTAAATGCAGTATGTTTTTCTCACAATTTACAAACAGCCTACCAATGAGGTGCAATGCAGTGGGTTCTAAAGTCAAAACAACTTCAAGGTCTATGTAAGACCCACGTTTTATATATAATAAAGCCAAAAAGATTCGGGGGGCTAGAACAGTGGCATTTAAAACCCATATATATCAACCTCATTATTTGGGGTTCATTTGCCTCGCACCATTTTACTTTTATCCCTCTTCAGCTGTGCACAACAAGTAACAACAAATAAAATCAATTTAAAAATCAATAAAAAATAAATTCATGTATGAGTACATAAAGAAGTAATATAATAGAATAATAGTTTTGCTGAAATTTTATGCTTTGGAAATCAGTTTATATTTTGTCCAGGAGTTTTTATGTAAAATAATTTTAGTCAACAAAACCTTAGTTAGATTTGTTAAAAAAATGAGGAATCAGAAGCTAATTAATCTAAGAAACAACTGTGCAGAGTTAAATATGGTTTTCATTTTTAAAGTCTAATAATCAATACCTCAAAGTTTCATTCAATAGAAAAAAACAGCCCAAATCACACATATACAATGTAATGTTAAAAACAGCCTGCATGAATTTAACACACCATTTGATCAGAAATGGCCCATGTTACTCCATATGATTCATTTAGGTTTTAAAAAACGCCTTTCTATGAAAAAGTGTTATATTACACAGATCAAAATCTGTTGTGTCAAGAGAATGATTTATTCTCTTTAATGTTAGTGAAAGACAAAAACTTTTTTTCTCTTTCTGGTTACACCGATCACCAACTGTAACAGGGTGCGTCTGGCAGCTTATTTTTTAAATAATAATTTAAATGGCTGTTAGTTTATTTTGATATTCTGATTTCTATATTGATGATGTCTGTAATTAATAATATGAGGCGTTGCATAAATGTGTGTGTGTGTGTGTGTGTGTGTGTATACGTGTATACGTATGAAACCTGTGTAATGCAGGCTCCAGTAAAGGCCACTATGACAGCCACAACATTGACAGTTAGCTGAAACTGCAGGAATTTTGAGATGCTGTCATAGACATTGCGTCCCCACATAACTGCCTTCACAATGCTGGTGAAATTGTCATCAGTCAAAATGATGTCCGAGGCTTCTTTAGCTACATCAGTTCCAGCAATGCCCTAAAAGTCAGATAGAGTAAAATAAAAAAGAAGAAAATTTTGAATAGAGGGGAATACATGATTCATACGTGCATCATAGCCAGCTACACCGTGGAAACAAAACACATTTTAAAAATTGTGAAAAATTAAAAAATAAAAATAAAATATATTCTTATCACACTGTATTTGTCATTCATTATCTTGGACTAAGGTAAACGTGCTACAAATGCTTAAAGATTGCAGCACTAAAATTTACAATAATGAAATAAGATTATAATACAAAATAGATCTTGCTATTTTCTGATGATCTATAGGAAATTTACATTTTCATAAAGTTACATCAAATGCTAATTACATCAATTATTTGCTGCAAATTCAATTTCTACTAGTCCTTCTACTACTACTACTTTAATGCTTTTGAAGTAGCTAACCATGGCAAAGCCAACATCAGCTTTTTTAAGAGCTGGTCCATCATTGGTCCCATCACCAGTCACTGCAACCACCTGCCTTTGCTCCATCACAGTGCTATCAATGATACCTGCAAATCATCAACAGCAATTAGGCAACAAATGACACAATCACTAACTCAACTCAGAGTACAGTTACTAAATCAGATCTACACTCAGTTTATAAAGACCATGTGTAGTTAAGTCATGCAGTGTTCAGTTATACATAAAAACTAAATTTTAGAGGATATTTTGCAGCATAAATATTACAAAAAAACAATAACAGAATGTTGTAGCATTAATCAGAGTAGTAACAGAAATAGATGTTATAATCAGAACTGATTCCAGTTCTTACATTAAAAACTTAGCTGATATAACTTAAGGTGTTAAGTGATGTTATTGAAACTACACAATTTAGTAACTTTGTAAGCACAAAGCACTAAAAATCACACATTATACTATAAGATACCAAATACCATCTAAACCTCTTTCATATCATATTGTCTGTGAGTATTTGAATAAGCCCATGCACAGGCTTTGTTTTCAGGATTTTTTTCAGGGTATCATGGGAAAAATTGTCAGCTTTTGGACAGACAACAGACGCAGTGTGTTCAGAGAATGTGGACAACACCATCCACAGAGATTGTAATATCTTAAAAAACAAAATTCAGAGTGGTATTGCTACATTTATATTGTATAAAATATTAGAAGACACAAATCTTATTCAGAAATATTTGACACAACAGATGACATGGTAATAAATAATAATATAATAACATGTAATAATACATTGCCCATGTTAACATAGATTAAAAAAAAAAAAAAAAAAAAACTAAAAACAATAGTATTTCTTATAGTCATATACTGCACACCTTTAACCAGTGTATGTTTGTCAGTAGGTGACGAGCGTGCCAGGACTCTCAGTTTGGGCCAGATCTTGTCGATCCTTTCCTGTTCAATCTGAAACAGGATGTAAAGCATTGGCGCATATGGCATGGTTATTAGCAGGACGTGTTGTTACAGTATAGCAATTGGTGCAATATAGTTTAACTCAGACTAATCAGTAGTTTTGTGTTTGCATAAACTGTCTGGCCAAAAAATGCTCTTTGGACTTTGTGTGTTGTGGTCAGGATTTGATGATGATTTGCTTCAGGAGGTCAGATCTAGACTCAGCAATGACTATAAAATAAAATGATGCTGAGTATCTGAAGGTTCTGACTAATCAGAATTTTCTGCATGATTTATCAAGCTTAAACTGTGAAAGCATGAAGCATTACAGAACATGCATTCTTTTCACAATATTAGCCACCAAAGAGTGAATAACATTTAAAGTTCTGCTATAGAATACCTGGAGTTGTTCTGTAATCAATGTGAGATTTCAGTCAAAAACTATTGAACCTAAACAGAAATGTTGAAACAATGTCAGTGTGAATGTATTGTATTATCAAAGATAAATCGTTCCAACAAAATATTAAAAGGTAGCATTTTTTGTGGCCAGGCAGGCATCAAACATTATTTATATAGGTTAGATGATTTAGAGTAACTGCAGACACACCATTTTTTAGCCAATTTTCCAGGTGGATCTATTTACTACAGGAACCTCATATTTATGGTGAGGTAAAGGCAACGCATGCTTACTCTATGATACAAAAAGCCAATCACCAGCCCTTTCTAATGATGGCTCTATATTACTTCAAATCGCTATATCATTATAAAACTGATTTCCAGTTATGGTCATATAGAAAATAATATATTATGCTCTACCAATTTAAAGATATAAATGAAATTCATAGTTTTAGCAATGATAGTAATTTAATTACTTTATACATCTATATCATGGTGTATGGTTCGGTATATTAAAACAAAACAAGTTACCTCTCCTTTCTCATTTCTGATTCGTCGGTTAAAATCCTTGCCCTCCAAGCACAGAAAGTCATCACCGGGCTGAATGATGCCACACTTTGTAGCAATAGCACGTGCTGTGTTGATGTTGTCCCCAGTAACCATGCGTACAGTGATCCCTGCCCTCTGGCATTTTCGAATGGCCTCAGGAACCTTCAGGTTAAGAAAATATTAAAGAATAAAGAATAAATATTAATATTTTCGAGTCAAGTATGTATACTGTTGCACAGTTCATGCACAGCTGTCACAGTGTCATAAAAATACATGTGGAAAAAAAAGTGATATGATATAAAGTGAAAACACAATATTTGAAACAAAAAAGTAAAGATTATATAAAAAGTTACATGAAAAGATTTGTACTGTATATATTTAAATGCTGTCGTAGGAGCTAAAGGCCTGTTTAAATATTTTAGGTTAGATTTCAGGTACTATACAATTGCAAATATTAGGCTCTGGTACGTAGACAGCACAATGACACAGCTGCCTCACTGCCAGCATGTCCTGGATTTGATTTCTTGGAACACATACTGTGTCTTTTCTGTCCAAACACATACAAGTGAGAAAATCTGGGGCTACTAAACTGATGTGATGTGAATTTGTGTAAATGAATCTGTCCATGTGTCTGATCTGGGATGGAACTGTCCATAGTGTTTCCACCTTTTGTCTAATAGTGCAATTATAAGCTGCAGTTATTAAACTCCCACACCAATCACACCAAAACCGAGCACATTCGCCCCATGCTACTATGTTTAATTTCAACAATATTGTTATCAAATTAATATTTTTGTTAGAGCATTAAGTCATTTATAGAAGTATTATACTATTTTGTAACATCCGGTGAGCCAGGAAAAGGAATAACAAAGTTCTGTTTGTATTCTCCTTTCCAATATTTTCATTTTTGCTAATGGCAGGGACTAATTCAATTAATTAAATTTGTTTTAAATAAAATTAAAACTGACTTGTGTTTGAACTGTGGAAAAAGCTTGACAAATCCATTTGTTCTTGGCATACCTCTGGTCTTACTGGATCCTCAATCCCAACTACTGTGATGCACGTGAGCTCTGTAACTATTTCAGCCTCATTTTCCCAGTCAGGTTCAGGATCACCAGGAAGGTCACGGTAGGCGATGCAGATGGTTCGAAGGCCCTCGCATGCCATAGGCTCAATCACTTTTTTTACCATCTCATCCCTATCACGCGGTCGGAAATTTCGCACTTCTCCTCCTGCTCCAATGATGGATGAGCATCTGAAGGATTAGCACACAAATCATATGCACAATTTTATGAAACCTAGCACAACCCAATCCCAACAGAACACAAAGATATTAGATAAAAAGATTAAAATGCAGTAAAATGTTATTACAAGGGATAATACTTGCACAATGTATTGTCACAATCGACAAATTATTACAGACAACAAAATGGATATAGTAGACGTAGACTTACTTTTTCAGGATGATTTCAGATGCTCCTTTGCTGTAAAGACGGAAGGCACCATCGGGCATCTGCACCACTGTGCTCATGGACTTGCGGACAGAATTAAAAGTATAGACTTTGTAGAGCTTTTCCTCAGGAATTTGCTCACGGATTGGTGCATAGTCTCGCTTTAGGTCCAACACAAAGCCCAGCAAGCCACACTCAGTCTTATTCCCAACCTGCTTTGGAAGGCCACCTTCCACATCAGGAGGCTGGGCAGAGGAAATAATTTATGGATTTAATAGCAGCATATACAGAGATGCTTTCATTTTTTTTACTCTGTAGATCTCTATATTGGGGCATAAATATGACTTAAAAGTTATTAGTTACATTTTCCCAAGTGCTAAAATAATAGAGAAATAAAAAATGTCAATGTTTTGGACACGCATATACATTTATACTATGTGTTTTTTGGCTCAAACTATATTAAAAAAAATCCTAATATGATGATATGCCTTTTTTCACCTGCTACAAACTAAAATCTATTGTAAAAACTAAATGAATATAAAACAAAATGATGTAATATTACAACATGCACAATGCACTGTTAGGACAAACTGTAAAGAAAGTTTTGAAAAGTCAAGTGTTGTTATATAATATTATTACTTTGGAACTTCTAATAGATCTATTTGTATATTGTATCGCTGAATACCGTTTGAAAGGCCTTTTTTGCCTTTGAATTTTTTATAATTTTTTTTTCTCTGGTTTGAAAAGATGTACAAGTTTCTGACACAGACTACAATACTAAAAAAAAATTGAGTCATGTGAATAATGACAAGATGCAATTTAATAGTAACAAATTTCAGACAGTGATTCAAAAAATACAACCAGGCAACCAAGCAAAAAGTTAAAAGATCTCAACTGAAAGAAGGCAGTGATGGCTCGGTGCTTAGGGCTCTGGGGTAAAAGATTTTGAAAAGAGTTTAAACCCAGGGAGTGCCAATGTGGGCCCTTAACCTTTGGAACCAGAGGCACTGTATTGTTGTCATCTCTGCTCCCTTAACCTCACATAAATTTGTGAGTACCGAAATAAAATATGTTGAGCTATACATCTGTTCATAACGTTCATACTGTAACGATTTGTAAAGAATAAAAAATTTATCTTTGCATAAAAAGAACATTGCATGTTCTTACCATGATTTTGGAGGTATAGGCGCTGTTGATTGAAATTGCATTAACAATCATCTCTATGGTGTTGGAATTTATCTGGCTGGGCTCAGGAATTTCACGAAAGTGTTGGTCATTTACATAGGTCTGCACCACAGTCATGCGGTTGGTGGTCAACGTGCCGGTCTTGTCTGAGCAGATGGCTGTAGCATTGCCCATTGTCTCACAAGCATCCAAGTGGCGTACAAGATTGTTGTCTTTCATCATTTTCTGTAAGGAAATATTGGATGGTGTTAGTAATTGTATTTTGGTTTTGTAGTTGGCTGTGAAACTAAATCAAACATCAAGGTAAAACATATGATTTGCTTAAAGTTTAGAACCTAAACATTACAAATGCATGCCAAAATAAACACACACAAACCTTTACTGAGTAGGCTAGAGAGATGGTAACTGCAAGAGGTAGACCCTCAGGTACAGCCACAACCAGAACGGTGACACCAATAATGAAAAACTTGACAAAGTACTGCACATAGATAGGTGTGCATTCAGGCATCCAGCTCCGCCCCTCCACCACAAATGTGTCAATCACGAAGTACAGCACCAAAATAATCACTGTGATAGCTGACATAACCAGACCTGGGGACAAATCAACAGAAGTGAATGTTGTTGCCTTCACAAATTGCACCAGCCAACCAATAAATAGCAGAAATGGGGAAAAGAAAACCTCTCAGCCATAAAATGTACAATCAGGAGAGCTGACAGAGGCTTGCATAATGCAGATTTTAGTCATAATCTATATTTAAATTGTATCTAAATCAACCTTAAACCAATGCCAATGTAAAAACCCATTAGAAAATTTACTCAAAAAACTCTTAAAGATTCTACTCTTTCGCTTTCTAATGTCATAATGTTTAAAATCCAAAAAGCTCTGATGGTAGGTCAGCTAAATTACCAGATCAACCAAGACAAGGTCAGGTTACAGGATATTTTGCAGCTTTCTAAAGGTCTTGTATATCTATATTTAAAACATGTTCTCCAATTCAGTGAATATTTTTGAATCATTCATGTTTTTTTCTATTTAAATTACCCTATGACATCAATACAATGTGGAGATTTTACTTGGCAGCTGCCTTTTTTTTAACTTTACATTTCAATAAATAGAATATTTCCGTAATGACTCAGACGCTTGTTCTTTCGAGATTTGACACACACCTGCTTTGCCAATCTGCACAGCCAGTTTAGTAAGCTTTCCCTGTAAGACGGACTTCTCCTTCTTTGGCACATTAGCTTTCTTCTTTTCTCTTTCTTCCACCTCCCCTCCTTCTGCACTTTTTAGCGGTTGCATCTCCATGGCGACTGCTCCATCCTGCTTCTTGGCTAATGGGCGGGACAGAAACTGAGTATTATTATATACAGGGAACAAATCATTTCTGGCAGAATGCCAGTAAGCAATATATATCAAAATCATGTTTACTATACATGGTGCATTACAAATTATACCACGGTTGAGCCAGGCGGTTATGCATGTTCTACAAATGATATTTGCACAAAGGCGGACACATGGCACATTAAAACAAAGATGAAGGCAGACAGTCACTGACACAACTCAACAGAACAAGTGCGTTATCTCTATCAGCCTCTAACATAATTGAACAAAAATTAGCACTGCTAAATAAGAGACTTTGTATTCTGCTTGAAAAGAAAACTCGTCACTGAAACATGACATTGCAATAGACTTCCTGAGAGGGGCTGTAGAACCCTTAGCTCCTTGTATGCTGCTTGTTTATTTTCTATGTAACTAAAAACACATTTATGTGTACATACATGGCACAAGTATAACATTGTGATAATAAGTCTTATTGTGCAACAGGCTGTCTGACTATTTTCAGAGCAATAAAATAATTAACACCTCTGTGCCACATATTTCATATGCCCGTATTACTGTCTCTATGGTACCTTTATTTTGATTGGTCTCCACTGCCACCTCTGGCTGCTTGCCTGTGAGAAGGAGAGAAAGCAAGAGAGAAAGAGCGATACAGAGAAACAGACATGTTCAAGAGGGAAGAGCAAGGAGATAAAAAGAAGAAAAAGGAACAGTAACAAGAAAACAAAGCGTGACAGACAGAATGAGAAATGGAATACACAGTGTACTTGAGTGAATGAAACAGATCACTGAACTATGAAAACAAATGAACACATATACACATATACATGCACCACATGCAAATAGATCTCCATCAACATTCAGCCAAATAAGACACTTCACATAAGACTGAACATGGCTTTTTTATTTGTCTCTGTGTTTCAGCTTTAAAGGACATTTTTGACTTCTATTTATGTGGGTCGTTTTAATTTGAACCTTATTTATGTACAGCTTAAAAGTGTACATGCACCTGATGCAAGTATATAAGTCAGAAACTAGTCTGTCTTCAGAGGTACATACCATTAGTGATGCTGCTCTGTTTGGCCTCAGTAGTAAGTGAGTAACTACACTCATCTGATTTGGGAGCGTGAAAGGGTGGGTGTGGGGGTCATGTGGGTGTGGAGAAGGGATTGTGGGAGATTTCAGGATTGGTTGGTAAGAAAGAGGTAAGAAAAAAAAACAAAAAAAAAGACAGTATTCATAATTCTGCCAGGCATGTGGCAATACGTGCCATGGAATGGGGATCAATATATCAATAGACAAATCATTGAGCCTGACGTTGTTTCAAATGAGATTTTAGGAAAGATTTTTATATAATAATTAACAAGAAATCTGATAGGTTGTTTGCAATTGTGTGATTCCGATTAATTAGAAAAATGAGATAAAGAGCAGCAATAAGGACAAAGTTATACTGTATAAAAGCTCATTCTGTGTTATAGTTTAAAGAACATTGTATGTTATTAATATAAAATCTCAATCTTTTATATTAATAACATTGTATGTTATTAATATAAAATCTCAATCTTTTAACCTTTTACACTATGAAGAGAAGCATTTTTTCAACCAAAATAAAAGACTTTCTTTGCTTAAGCATCACTGGATATAAGCAGCTATTTTGTCCTCCAGACATCCTTCTACCCAAAGAAATAAAATGAGCTAAATGTAAGCATTTTTGTTCATGTTTGGGTACACCTGAGTACTAAGATGCATCACGATGTCAACAAAATTTTTTACCTCTGTGGCCGTCAAAATCAAAATTACAGGTGGGCAGATACACCCAGAACAGGGTTCCAATCCATTGCTGGGCACACTCACTTAAACGGACACACACACACACACTGTTATAGGGGCAATTTAGTGCAGCCAATTCATCTTGAATCCATGTTTTTGGACTGTGGGATGAAACCCATGCAGACACAGGGAGAACAGGGAAAGAACATGGAAACCCAGATTAGAATTTGAACCTGGATTCCCAGCCATAAGAGGTTGCTCATGCTAACCACTACGCCACCTTGCCACCCATGGTAATTACATGATAGGGTAAAATATTTCTGGTTGATTCCTCTTTCACGTGACTGCCTTTAATCTTAGATATGTCGCATGTAACTACTGCTTCTAATCCGTCACTAGTGCATTCACCCGAGACAGAGATGTTGCTATAAATGCCAGCATTTTCAGTTTATATCTTGCATTTACTCAACATCCCCCCTTCCTATTTAAATGTTTCACATCGAAGACATTCTGCGCATTTGAGCTACTACTTTACGGTCCAGAGAAATCAGTTCTGCAGTTTGCTTCATTGCAACTTAGTGATAGATATTATGTGCAAACAACCATTCAGAATTATGAATTATGTTTTACAGAAAAATATGTGACATAGAATCGACTGCTGCGTTGACAAATGTATGCAGTCCACCACTCTCTTTTTTGTTCCTTTAATGTAGTTTGAACCAGTCTCCTGTCTAGAGGGGTGAAGGCTAATAAGTGGCACCTGAGGCAAATGTGAAGTTACTAATCGAACTGTTACTTATCCAATGTCACAAGACAAGTGATGCTGTCTGAAAGAGAAGGGTAACTTAAAGCAATCCACATGAGCTAACAGATTTCTAATTCTCTGGTGACACTTTAATTGGCAGTAGTGACCAGACTGTCCTCTTTCTTTTCCAAAGATCATGTCCAATTATGCCCTTTCAGACTTCCAGCCACAATTCCCTCACCACACTTCAAGCGCTCTTTTATTGCACCACTTGAAAAAACACTTTTGAAATCTTGATCCAGGCAATGAAGTCAAGATTTCAGCTCACTTGCTGGCTAACTGATAAGACTTATGCTGTCTCTTATCTCCACACTCACTGCATTGCGCCACCATCTGAATGTCTTTCTGTCTGTCTGAACCTGTGCAATCAATAAAACAGTGGCCATTGTGATTTCAGTGAGTTGTGTTTTCCAGTTCTGACTTTTCTTTGGCTCTTTTTCTTTGGATGATCTAGAGTGTTCCTGGCGGGACACAATGTCAAATATTCGTAAAGATTTAACACTGCCTTATAATTGCATATAGTTTTATTGTGGGTGAGAGTGATTCTGTGCACATTTATTCTTCTGCTTCTCACCTACCTTTTTTCTCTTTCTTCTCCTCCTCTCCCTCTCCAGCACCCAGCAGAGTAAAGATAATTCCAGATTGAGAATTTACACCAACAGCAGTCACCAACATCCTGCCTGATCCCTCCATCACATGAGTGCCTAAAGGTAAACATGACATCTAAAAACAAAATATGTACCGTATTTTCCGGGCTATAAGGAAAAAAGCCTAAAATTTTCCCAGAAATCGGACGTGAGCCTTATAATCCAGTGCGCCTTATACGTATACTGAGTTCCAAAATCTATAAAAGTATTGTTGTGCGTCGGGGTGGTTTTTTTCCACACATCACCGTCACTGCTGATTTGTGGCTCCATGCGCTCATCTCACAGAAAAGCCGAGTGAAGAAAATTCATTCGGAGCTTGCCGTCATTCCAGAAGGATTAAATAAAGAACTCCGACCGCTGGACATTGGCGTAAACAGGGCGTTTAAAGTAAAGTTGCGGGCGGCGTGGGAGCGATGGATGATAGACGGCGAACACACGTTTACTAAAACTCAGGAGGCAGCAGCAGGCGAGTTACCCCACCGTCTGTGAATGGATTGTGGATGCCTGGGCTGAGGTTTCTGCTGTAACCGTTGTCCGAACTTTCGAAAAGCCGGCATCATTGCTCAACAGCCGCCTGGTGACGGGACTGACTCGGAGTGCTCGATAGTGAATGGATGGATTTGTGGGAGAGGAGTGATTAAAATAATGTGTGTTTTGTCAAGTAGTAGAATAAACTTCAATTATAAATCACCTTTTTACTTTTCTTGTAGATCATATGTTTTAGCAAGTGCCTTATAATACGGTGCCGTACAGAATAAGTACCGTACAGAAGTAGAGTCCGTAATTGAGACTGCGCCTTATAGTACGGTGCGCCTTATACGTGGGTCAAATACAGAAATAGACCCTGTAATTCAGACTGCGCCTTATAATACGGTGCGCCTTATGATCCGGAAAATATGGTACTAGTTAGATATTACCTTTCTTTTCTTTGTTTTATTTTACCTACTGTGCCTAGACACAGTTCAATGTGTCCACCACATTTAACCCATCCGTTTAGTGAAACACACACATATATATACACATTTGTAAAGAGAGCACACATGCCCAGAGCATTGGGCAGCCCTGTATATAGCACCCGGGGAGCAATTTGGGGTTGAGTGCCAGGGCACCTTACCCATAGTACTTGGTGGAACTGGTACTCAAACCAGGGATTTTCAGATCACAAGGTTTGTCTCTTAACAAGCTGTAAACAAGTGACTGCCACTTGATGCCTTGATCATCAGCATAGTTTTTCTTAATTATAAGTAACTGATTATCCTTTTATTCAATACAAACATAAGTATGTCTGGAAAGTCTAATAATGTGAATAAAGTTAGCAGTGGCGGGCTCTAAGAATAGAAGCATGCGGGAGTGTGTGGCCACATGGCAGTGATCACAGCAGGAACCAGAGACAGACTGATTTGATTTGCAATATCTGGATTTTAAAGTAGCCTCTTAGTCACAACAACACTGTCAACAAGCTAAAAATTAACAAATACACTAACCAGAAAGCAGCATTGGGTCCTTTTCCACTGACTTGCGCACATGATCGGACTCTCCAGTTAGGGAACTCTCATCAATTTTCAGGTCATTGCCTTGAATCAGAATGCCATCAGTAGGCAGGAGGTCACCTGTAAAAACATTAAAAACAGGTTAAAACTAAAAATTTCCCCCTACATAACTGTATAGCTACTGAATATAGGTTCAAACTAAAAGTACTAGAAAAGGTGAATGACTGACCATATTTGACTTGGGCCATGTCACCCACCACCATTTCTGCAACAGGGATCTGGATGACATTGCTATTGCGTACAACAGCAAAGCGCTGCTCTTGCTCGATACGACTCTGTAGCCCGCGGAATTGCTTTTCTTTACTCCAGTCATTGAATGCTGTCACCAGAACCACACAGATGACTGAAAGTAGGATGGCAGCACCTTCAATCCAGCCTGCCTCAGCCTCACCCTCGTCTTCAGCGCCACCCGACACATTTCCACAGCCTGCAAAATGAAAAGAGTTAACATAGAAGAACTAAAACCATTTCAAAAAGCACCAATGCTCCTAAAATGTGACCCTAAACTGCTATGTTAAAAACCTTAAAATATATGTATTTGTTATTAGAAAAGGATTGGTTTATTATTATGACCGGTTTGCAGACAAAAGCACATTTTTTGGTCAAATATGCAAAGGTTTACCACAATTCTCATGATGTCAAAAACATTTGTTAAATCAGATATGAGCCTCTTTTTACCTCTCCACATTAATCTGGTCACACTGACACACTAGATATACAAAAGTATTGGGACAACCCTCTTAATCCCATTATCACTGGTGTATAAAATGAAGCACCTAGCCACATTTTTTTTTGACAATTGTATGCCCCCAACAGTTTGGGGAAGGACTTATTTGTTCCAGCATGTCTGTGCCCTTGTAATATCTTGGTAAATTCGGTAAAAAAAAATTTTAATAGCCTACACAGGGCCCTGAGCTCAACCCAATCAAACCCCTTCAGGATAAACTAGGATGAACTATAATGGAGATTGACAGCCAGATTCTCCATTCAAAACCAGAGTCAGTCCTTCTAGGTGCCCTTTAAGTTGAATGGGCCAAAAATCCCACAGGCACAGTCCACATCATTTTTAGAAAGTCTTCACATAAGTCTGGTATATTTGTAAGGTAAATGGAACAGCATAGAGGGGGATGTCATAAATGCTCTTACTGATAATTTTGTGCAGAAAATGTATTTATATTACAAATTGCAAATGTACTTATTAACTGTCCATAATGGGTAGAAATTACATTAATGCCAGTCTAATACCAGTCAATCAACTTGCTAATCTTTATAATTTTATTATTATTTATTATTTTTTACTAAATGGAAATAATATATATATATATATATATATATATATATATATATATATATATATATATATATATATATATATATATATATAAACTCATTCCATTTGATTTGGTTTCCTTTTTATTACTCACACCTGAATTTATTCCTTCCTTCCTTGGTTTTCATACACCTATAGTACACATGTCCTGGTTGTTTTGTGCACCTATCTCCATAGTATTTCTGTTTACAGTCTTATTTTTACTTCTCTTTACATCTCCTTCCTTACTCTCGCTCCCCTCTCCTGGGGGCTGGTAGAAGGATAACCCAAGCGAGATGATGGCTGCTATCTCCAAAATGATGAGAGTGACGTCCTGCAGTGCCTCCCACACCAGTTGCAGAAATGTCTTAGGCTTCTTTGGGGGGATAAAGTTGCGTCCAAATGCCTGTGCTCGCTTCTCCAAATCCGCAGGGTTATCAGACAAGCCTTGACATAAGTAAAGCGTAAAACATAAATTTTATGCATATTTATAAGTCATAATAAAACTGGACTCAATGCAAAATAGATGAAGATACCAAATACTGCCCAGCAAACATGATTAATGTCTCTAACCAATGGTATTAGGGTCTAATAATGTCAGTCATCAAATTTTGTATAGTTATACACAATTTGATGTACAATGGAGTTTAATTTGCCAAGTGTGTAAAAAGCAAATCAAAAATTTTAATAAACCTTCTTTATAAATGTATTACACAGACATTATATATACTTGAACATACTTAATGTGTATTTCCCTAACATGCAACAAGAATAATTCAAATATCAAATCAAGCCTATATTTATTGTCAGTCTTTTGGAAGTTTACTTTTCTTTCCATTTCCTAAAGCTTTTGTGTATTCCATATTTTGAAGCCATAAGAAGCCTTGTCAGCACCTGATACATTTTCGAAGTAAATTATTCATTGTTTATTTCCCACACATTGACCATGGAAGATTAAAGCCCATTAGTCACTGAATGCAAGAAGGGAGGACTGGACTACCTACCAAAAACAGAATATTAAATTACACAACATTGCTAGGCCTCAATGTAATGTGCCCACTATGTGGCCCTGTCTTTCAGGCTCCTTCTGGTTTTTTTTGTTTTTTTTTTAGCTTTTTTTATCAATGTGTGTGCAGTTTCCATGGCAATAAAGATATCAAGCAAAAAACTCTCGTTTGCTCTTCCACTTCCTGTCTTTGGGCACCTTTTTGCCCAGCTACAAATGATGTCATTCCATCTGAGCAGCATAAGAATAGATTTTTGATTGGTCTGCTGTTGATGGCAGCTCCACTGCAGAGTTAGTCTGTAACCAACTGCGAAATCTTCTGAGCTGCAACTGTGGAATGGCGGGTTTAAGTCAGGAACGTGACCTACAGCAAGAGCCAGCTTAACCACGGAACTAAAAAGAACTACTAATGACCAAATCTTACACTACATACTGTGTGTGTCATTTCATACAGGTGTAAATGATCTGGCCCAGCTGCATAGAATAAACTGAATAAAATATGAAACATCGATAGTAAAGGACTGATTCTATCAACAAATGGAAGAAATGAAGTGTGGCCCACTGCTCTCACACTTCATACCCACGCTGCATGCTGAACCCTCTCACTCCCACTATCGTATGTATGTATGATAATGTTATACACTCACTGTGTGTGTGTGCGCGCGTGTGTTAAAATGAGCGAGCTCAGGAATAAATAAAAGACTGACTGGAGACAAAAAAAGAGGGTCATGCAAACTGAAGAAGGTCTCATAATTGCTGAGTTGTCCAAACTGTTCCTCATATCTTTGATGAATCCTCTGCTTTTCATACTTTTTTACTTTCTCCCTACACCAGCCTCTCTTTCTTTCATTCACTTACTCACTCACTCACTCGACCCCCCACCACCCCCACCCCATCTCCCCTTGGTATGTCCTTGACAATGCGGCAAGCTGAACTAGCTTTCCTTCTCTTTTTCACTCCCTCCTTTTTTCACTCCCTCACTTCAATTCAACCCTGCCCAACCTGCCTGGCTGAGATGGGTTTCATCCTGTGCTGCTGCAGTGGGTGATGGTTAGCCCATACGAATGGCAAATCCACTCAGATGCATTGGGTATAGTGTTACAGGAGCAGACAGAGGTAGAGACTATCTGGACTGGAGAAAGGCAGTAGCCTCATTCTGCAGTGCTGAAATGTGTTGCAGGGGAAGAGAGAGTCACTAATGTACCTCAATTTTCAGCGCCTCATCATCACAATGTCAGTGCCACTCACCGTCACTTCTATCCCTCCTCCGTGCTCTCTATTTCTCCCCTCTCATTTCCTGTCGCCATGTGAGTGTTTGTGCCTGGATTAGTTAAGCTGTCACTGGCACTGTACAGGACAGTGCATTTGTAAATTGTGAGGTAAAATGTCAATAACCTTATAGAAGTTGTCACTTATAAAGTGTTCATTAACCACAAACATTGTTAATCTAGGATATTCTTATGTTCCAAAGTACTAAAGCTAAAATTATTTCTTTCAAAACGAAGAATTCAGTAATACCTTTTTAATTTATTTCACTTTCTATCTGATTTAGTTTTTGCTTATCCCTACTATTTTAATACAGTTGTCTTCCCAAATGCTGGCTACCAACCCTGAAAGTCAGGGGTTAATGTGCTTGCTCCAAGACACATTAAGCCAGCCACAGCCTGTTTTAGAACTGCTGCTGATGCACTGTCAGAGGGCAGCTGAACTAGCATGGAAAGGGAATTAAAACTGCCTCATGCCATAAACCAAGCTACAAGGGCAGAGAAGAATAAGCTCCACCCATATTTCTTACAAATTGCATATCTCGTTTTTATCTAAAATCATAATTAGTCCCCTGTCATTTAACACCTGTATTTAAATGTGCATCATTAATTGCAACCTTTAGTGGATCTACAATAACATCAAATTTAATTGACAAGGCTTTAATGAAGCTGCTGACCATGTGTTTGTAAATATTACACTTATATCACTGTTGTAATGGGGGGGAGGGTTCCAAGTATTAGGTTTTGGATACTGATAGCTTGTTTGTTCCCTGTGCCCATAAAGCTCAGACGATCGATAAAGCAGGCAAAACACCACTCCTCCTACTCAGAGGGCAATTTTATTATGCAATTTTTGGTTGCTAGCCATATATTATCATGGAAAAAATGAAGGTGAACACATAATTGTTGCACCATTTGAAAAACCCCTTATATAGTCATGAATATGCATCATAACCCAAGGGACTTAAATTAGATTGTAACAGTATTCATAAAATGTAAGAATATGGTAGCTTAGTGGTTAGTAGCTATGGATACCTGGTTCGAATCCCAATATGAGTGGAGTTTTTATTTTCTCCCCATGTCTGTGTGGGTGTCCTCCAATGGATCAAGGTAAATAGTGTTCTGAATTGTTTGTGTGTGTCTGTGTGAGTGAGTCTGTGCCCAGAGATAGATTGGTGCCCTGTCCTGGGGGTATTTGCCCAGTTCCTGAAACGTTCTCCTCTGGATGGAAAAGGATTAAGTGGAAGATTAAGTGGAAGATAAGGAATGGATGGTAAGCACGTTTACCTATCAGCACTGGGGATCCAGGTTTGAATCCTAAATTGCAAAATTATGCCAACCAGTTTTTAAATCAGAAATATATCTGTTTTTACTCTCATCACAATAAAGCAACAGTAAATACTAAAGAATTTACAAACTAAAGAACCAGAGTCATTCAAAAGAGGTTAAGGGAGTAGGATATAACTCTGAAAAAGACAGGGCAACCACGTGTAAGCAACCATAAACATAAAGCGCCTGACAGCATTGTCCGAAAACGATATTGAAGTGCAAGAAAGCACATGGAGAATGCAGTAAGACACTTTCAGGTAACTTTCCTTGAGTTTCTATTTCATTTTTTCAGAAATATTAAGAAACTAGGTCACTCAATAAAGTATATTTTGCTATGTGCTACAATAAGCCTAAAACTGATTTGAATTGATAAGAAATTATAAGATAAGAATAAACACACAGAAGTAAACCAGCTCCAATCCTACTTATACAAACAAAAGAAAAAATAATAATAATTTAAAAAATTACAAGGAAATTTTAACATTCAAAACAAGGAGAAGGGAAATATTCTTTAAAGAATAAGACATTGCAGAACATCATAGCTGTTACTAAGAGAAAATACTAAAAATAGTAACTTGTATAGTTTGCTATTTATATATACACTTACCAGCCACTTTATTAGATGAACCATTTTGTTTCTACATTTGTCGTGCATTCCATCTGCACCACTTACCATTTAGATGCACTTTGTACATCATTACAAAATTTAGGTAATCTGCTTCTCTGCACTCTGTAGTCCCACTACTCTGGTCAGAAACCCGATATTACCAACACAGATCAAGTATTTTTTAGGTGGTGGATGATTCTCAGCACTGGATTGACACTGATATGGTGGTGATTGTGGTTAGAATGTTATTTACCCTAGCAGCACTGCTATGCCTTATCCACTTGTGCTAACATGACACATACTGCTGAGAACAATCCACCACCCAAATAATACCCACTCTGTGGTGATTTATTAGGGTCTCATATCATAATAAACTAAATATGGAGAGAAACAAATATATTCTGTAATTAAAGAAACTCAAAGTGCATCTTTATTGAAAGTGGAAGGTATAGTTAGTCACCAGTTAGTATATTTATAAACCACATGCTATACGATTAACATTGTTCTTTAATATAGGTGTTGTCTGCAATTTATTTTAAGCAATGCTTTAAGATAAAATAGAACAAAAAAACAATTATAGCAATTGAATTACCAATTTAGAACTGAGGGTCATGCAAAATAATTAATATTTGCGCATACAGTACTAGTTGCAATTTTAAAGCAAATATATATCCTGTGTACATAAAAAAGTATTATCAAAACCTTGTCCTTAAAAGTCCTAGAAACTAGAGACTAATGAGACTAATTCACCTGTATTACAATCTCTGCTCAGAAGGGCCCCTAAATAAAAGAAATCTCAATACTTCCATACATAAACCTTTCAATTTCACAACTGAATGAGCCTTTCCAATACCAGGAAACTGTTTACCCAGTAACCTCCTCTCCCTACACCCACCTCGCCACCGACCGAGCCGTAGCCTAGCAACCTGACACAAACGCACGCACCCAGAGTGGGAAGTTGGCCGAGTGATATAGTGAGAAATGCTGTATGAGTGGCAAGAGGGGGATGTAGGGATGAGGGGGACACTGAGTGGGAGTAGAGGGTGAGAGAAAGAAAGAGAAATAGTATGATGATGTATGGATGGTTTGATGGTTAGATGGATGGATAGGCATCATTAATAAATAAGCTAGTCTTGCAGGAGGAAAGAAAATGACTAGATTTATTTTCTGATTATATGTTCACGGCATTCAGCTTAATGCAGAATAAAATATTCCAGCAGGTAACAAGATAATATATAAAAGAGGTGTGCCTGTAAATGACAGGGTATGACAAATTAAGAGGAACCAAAATTTGTGCAAGTCTAGGCATATGATAGAACAATTAACTCTTTAATTAACTTTTCAGAGATTTTCAGTCTCTTACATTTAAGAAATTCAGATTTGAAAATACTTCTGATAAGTTCTGAGAAGTTCTGATATACTGTCAAATTTATTGTGGTTTACTGACAGAAATACAAAAAACATTTCACTGATTAACATTCAAAAAATGAGCTGGGATGGGGCACTAGATTATTTAAGTTTTTTGTTTTTAAGTTTTTTGTTTTTAAGTTATGAAACACTATTTCATAATGTAAGATTTAAAATTAGTCTTTCATTAGTTAACAAACATCATAATACAACATAATTTTGCAGAAATGCAACTAGGACCAAGCCAAAGACTACTGTTGAATGTGCAGCATCTTCAAGCTATTAGATGCCACTACACTGTGATGCTACTGTGATAAAACATAACCATGTAGGTTTGCAGTCCGTAAGAACTCCAATGTCACTTCACACAGCCTACCCATGCATCAAAAATGCAACCTAAGGCTGTAATGTTCAGGAAAAAACTAGATATCAATTTAATTAACATTCTTTATTTATGAGGTGTATAAAATTTTAAATAATAAAACTAATTCCTACCATCTGTGGTGGAAGACTTGAGTCTCTGACAGAGGCCCTCAGTGTCACCATAGTTCTCCTGAATTTTTTGTAGGGCTTCAGCTCCTCGAAGCTCCATCAAATTTCGCAGATCTTCCAAGGTCACCCCGAAGTTGCCTGCGTGGTTGGCCTCAGGAGCGCCACCTCCCCGTTTTGGGTAGAACTCCACTCCACTGTTTGCCATCTCTCCTATAGTTGCGGTTGTCGACATAGCAAACTCACCCTGAGACTATGCCTCAGTAATTGGTGATAATAAGAGGTCAAATTTTTATACTAATTTTATGTTTGTATATACTTTTGTTTTTCTTCTTTTTTCTTTTATCCTTTGTCTGACCTAATTGTTTTGGGTCCTCTCCTCTCCCTCCTGTGTTAGCACCCAGCCCACTAACTCTCCATGGAAGGAGGGAATAGGGTGATGGGGGGGTGACAACTCTTAAAGTATAAAGAAAGGCAACTCCTGCCCGCTCCACTCTACCCCCTCAACTGGAGGGTCAACAGAACGAGGGATCAGGGTGCGTCCAATCCATCGGGAATGGAGAGAAGAAAGAAGTGTGGATGAGCATAGGATCCAGTTTAAAAGACACTGTTGTAGTGTACAGATGGATCAGAGTTTAGAACGGGCATAGACGTGGTGTTGGTGTGAACATCTAGGGAGAAAAGAGAGGCAAACAGTAGTATAGTTATTTAAAAAAATATATATATAAAAAAAGTAAGAGTTTGTTAATTAAACTTTAAACTAGTCTTCAACAGTATTTCTCCATACAAATATTTCCAATATATTGATATGTTGCAGTCTAATAATCCAGGTACAGAAATCTCAAAAAGTTACATCAGTTCTTGTGATCAAAACCATTTTTTTTGTGGAAGAAACAGTTTACATATAACAAAGGTTCAGTAAAACATTTAAATTTAACACCATCAAATTTGAAATTTCACATGTATTTTCTGACAACTTAAAGACAGGAAATACATGAATGATTCATTTATTTTTTAATTGACTTAAAAGACTTGACCTCATTTAGCAAAGGGAATGACATCTTTTAATTAGGCTATGCACTGATTACCCATGTAATTCAAAAGTGTTTCGCTCCTGTATTATTCATTTAAATTAAATGTGCAGGTCAGTCATTCGTAATTATTTGATCTCATATATATTTTCCATGCTGTACATTTCTCTTCTAAGAAATGTATGTCAAATAAAATAGCCTTAAATGTTTTTGAATATGGTCATAAACTATGTAAAATCACAGTTAGTGAGGCAAATGATTTATATGATTTTTCACAAGAGAGTGAGGCAACTGCATTGGCTTTTGGTTGCCATGGAAACCTACAGATGCCTCTCACTCCCACAAGGAGCTTTCTGTACCTCAACATGCACAGTCATCTCCTTTCATGTTCTTTCTCCTTTTTTAAAAAAACACAAATATTTACACCTAAAAAACTGTATATGTGATATTCCATTCAAAGCATTTGCCTTTCTATTTTTTTTTATATGTTGCTGCTCTGATGCCCTCTTGAACATCACATGTCTTATCAGTCTCACTTGGTTAAAGTGGCGTGAGTGCATGTGCAAGCTCAGTTCGTTTATGCCAATTGTGCTGTGAGTGTGCAATAGTGACAGTTATTACGCTCTCATGCTGACTCACTAACCCTATCACCCCAACAACCCCTCTTTTCGACTTCTAACCTTGAAACTTCTTCCTTGGCCTCCCTCACTTTGTTCCTCTTTTTTTATTTGCCTTTTATTTATCTGCTTTCCAATCAACTGCAGTGTCAGAGCCATAGACAGTGGGCAGGTTGAAAGTGCTGCAGTGCTGACTATATACCATTTGGGGTTGTGGATGTCACATGAATATGGATGACAGATTCATCATCAAATCATTCGGCTCTGTGCATGTGTGTGATTATGGGAATGATAGCATTTTTCAGAAACCAGTTCTGACATTTGAGATTTGCATTTTCCATCAGTGGACACACTTTAAACTGTGAAGTGTTTTTTGGGCTTCAGATTACACTGAGCTTTCACACTGATCTGTTTTCCTTTCCTTGAGTGTGATAGAGTTTCATTAGATTCATTAGTAGTTAAAATACTGTTGATAACACATCACATTTGCAACAATTTGAACATTTACATACAAGTGAAACTGGACAATTTTTTACTTATTATTATTGTTATTTTCTGAGGCTACAAATAGAGGCAAAACTTAAAAAGTCATCGAACAGCCCATTTTATACAGTTTGAAACCAAACTGCATGTAGTACAGACAATGTGACCTTAGTGACGAGACTTCAGAATGATGTTTAGGCAGTTCATTTGCTCACCATATCCAACAGCATATGACAATGAAGCACTTCATCTGACAAAAACTGCAGGATGTGACATTGCTGACTGGTTCACTGAGAGCACAAATTTAATATCATTGGCAGCAGAGTTTAAAAAAAAAAAAAAAAAAAAAAAAAAGAAAAGAACAGAAGCGCAGGGGAATGAGTCAGTGTACTGCTCACTTCATTCTAATTACAGAGCCTGAACAGTCACACAGCCTTAATGCACATCCCTACAGCAAAAAAAAAACAACAAAAAACATCCAAATGTAGATGTAAAAAAGCTTTTTGCATGCCACCATTGTGGCATTTACTGAAATTCCATCTAATGACCATTTACACAACATACCCAAATTATGACCAGCAAAGCAAAAAAAAAAAAAAAAAAAAAAAAAAAAAAAAAAAAAAAGAGAATAAAAAAACACTACTACATGTAAGCAAAGATGAGTAACGCAGCAAAAATAACCTGCTTATCTTAATGCTACTTCATATTTAAACCAAAATTTGCTTAGACATGAATAAAAAAAACTGTAACGATATGGTTCATTTGAATAGCATTTTAAGTATAAGTTGCTTAAAATATAAGTATTATATATTATATTATATTATATAATATTATATATTATGAGTATGGTGGTCAATAAGCAATGTTTAACTGATTAAAAGGTGTTTAAAGCAGTTAGCAACATTACAATATGTAATAGAAAATCACATCAAATTGTCAAACATTAATATATTCTCAGAAAGTCAATTAAAGAAATGAATAACCATATCACAGATTAAATATTTATCCGATTGTATGTGGGCACCCCTCTTTTTTATCCAGGTATTTCACTAAGCCTTTTATTCCCAGTGACGATTTGGCATTAATGCTACAGCACACAAGGACATTCTAGGGGTGTCAAATTTAACAAAGTAATAAAAAAAACCTTTAAAACATTGACAAAATCGAAGAGCAAAGAACCCTTATATTAATATAAGAACATAATATATGATTTTCTAAATCATCCAAATCTAAATTTAAATCCCTTTAATACCCAGAAACATACATTGTAAAAATGTGTACTTGAACTTGACCTTGCAATATGGTTACCTGAACATTTTAGGATTTCATGTAATATTTTATATATATCATTTCTGTTCTCTGTCTCACATGCGCGCGCGCACACACACACACACACACACACACACACACACACACACACACACACACACACACACACACTTTTATGTATGAGAAGAGATAACAGCTAGGTCCTTTAATCCTTTATTTTGCTGCAAGTTTAATTTAATTTCTGAGCTGCCAGGGCCCTCAGGATAGGATGATGTATGTCCATGAGACTATTCATTTTAGATATGATTTTTTTTTATTACCAAGGAAACATTTGTCTCTGTAACCAAGTACAAACAATAGTAATCTACTGAAGTAATTTGACACTGACTTAGCAGTCTAATTCAACAACTAAAATAACATCATTTATATAATTTATAACTTACTAGTATTTTAAGTCATACTTAATTTTCACTTGATCATAATCAGACATTACACTAAACTGCTGTCTGTAGGTCATGGTCCAAAGGGATGAACAAGATCTTAACAAAAGTGAACTTGTTTGGTATATTTCACCATGTGATCCCTTCACAAGAACCGTACTGTATTGTTCAGACTTCGAGTTTATTTCAATATTTATTAGATTAATATTTATTTTGTTGAATTTAAATTTTGTGTTTTAATAGCAAAATAGTACGGAACATATAGAAATAACTGAGTTTATTGCTCATTGCAAAATATTGCAGCATGTTAATTTTATATGGATACTGTATAAATAGGTTTATAGTTACACAGATTACAATGATATGGTTACATGTAAAGACCGAAACTGCTATATAATATTATGCAGACCAATATAATAAAACAGCTGCATAAATAAAAAATAATAGATTAAAATGGTATTGGGTATCATTTGCAACTTTGCCAGTCAATTCCACACACTGGCACTTCAATATGACAATATTTACACTAGTTTACCATATAAATTAGTAAATTGTGAACTGTTGCTTTTGTCCAAAGCAACTTACAAATGTGAGACACACGTCAGTAGTAGTCAGTAGTTAAGGAAAAATCATCACTGTAGAATTATTAAAATTTTATTACTGATCCCGTTTTTTGTAGTGTATATATATATATATATATATATATATATATATATATATTATATATATATATATATATATATATATATATATATATACACTCACTGGCCACTTTATTAGGTACACCTGTCCAACTGCTCGTTAACACTTAATTTCTAATCAGCCAATCACATGGCGGCAACTCAGTGCATTTAGGCATGTAGACATGGTCAAGACAATCTCCTGCAGTTCAATCCGAGCATCAGTATGGGGAAGAAAGGTGATTTGAGTGCCTTTGAACGTGGCATGGTTGTTGGTGCCAGAAGGGCTGGTCGGAGTATTTCAGAAACTGCTGATCTACTGGGATTTTCACGCACAACCATCTCTAGGGTTTACAGAGAATGGTCCGAAAAAGAAAAAACATCCAGTGAGCGGCAGTTCTGTGGGTGAAAATGCCTTGTTGATGCCAGAGGTCAGAGGAGAATGGCCAGACTGGTTCAAGTTGATAGAAAGGCAACAGTGACTCAAATAGCCACCCGTTACAACCAAGGTAGGCAGAAGAGCATCTCTGAACGCACAGTACGTCGAACTTTATGGCAGATGGGCTACAGCAGCAGAAGACCACACCGGGTGCCACTCCTTTCAGCTAAGAACAGGAAACTGCGGCTACAATTTGCACAAGCTCATCGAAATTGGACAATAGAAGATTGTAAAAACATTGCCTGGTCTGATGAGTCTTGATTTCTGCTGCGACATTCGGATGGTAGGGTCAGAATTTGGCGTCAACAGCATGAAAGCATGGATCCATCTTGCCTTGTATCAACGGTTCAAGCTGGTGGTGTCATGGTGTGGGGAATATTTTCTTGGCACTCTTTGGGCCCCTTGGTACCAATTGAGCATCGTTGCAACGCCAAAGCCTACCGGAGTATTGTTGCTGACCATGTCCATCCCTTTATGACCACAATGTACCCAACATCTGATGGCTACTTTCAGAAGGATAATGCGCCATGTCATAAAGCTGGAATCATCTCAGACTGGTTTCTTGAACATGACAATGAGTTCACTGTACTCAAATGGCCTCCACAGTCACCAGATCTCAATCCAATAGAGCATCTTTGGGATGTGATGGAACGGGGGATTCGCATCATGGATGTGCAGCCGACAAATCTGCGGCAACTGTGTGATGCCATCATGTCAATATGGACCAAACTCTC
>JAFMOD010000550.1:2039557-2062287 GCA_019802435.1 Corydoras maculifer | reverse complement strand
GGGGGGGGGGTGTTATATGTAATATTTGTAATGCTGTCATGTGACCTTGTGAAACCTCAAATGCAAAATGACTTTACATCCTCACTCCTAAATGATGAGTACAGTGTATTGTTGAACTTACATAATGAGTGCAAATCTAATAGGTACAGCACACTTGACTGATGCCAGTCTGCAAGCTGCTCTACTGTGATTTGAAACGACTCATTTGTTACAGCGCCAAAGAGAAAACATGCTTAAATTCAGTGATTTCTGTACGGGGATTAAGTCATTTACAATGAAAAACAATTACTTTCTTTTCTTTGTGATCAATATTATTAAAAGACTTATAAAACTACAAGAAAACAACCTTTTAAGAAGTAATCTTCCCATTACACAAATAAATTAGAAAGCAACATACGGGATCCTATGTAGCATGAAAAGTCCTCCTGCTGTTTCTGCATGCCGTTTTTTGTTCCAAAAATGGAACAAAGAAAATGATGCAGAGTGAAAGGAAGGGGTCCAGTTTGTGTGTAGTCAAACATGACTGTACCACATTTATTACAAAAAAAACAACAAAAAGAAACTATTTAATTTGATGCTAAGATAAAAGAGATAGATAGATAACAAAAAAGAATAAGCCTGTTAGCAATGCTACAACACCAAAGAAGCAATTTACAAGCTTGTTTTATTAAGTGTAATAACATTTTCAAGTTCCTCAGATTTTTTATAATAAATAATGCCCTGACCTGTAACTGAACAAGTATTTGTAGCCATGAATTTATCAACAGTCCTTTAAAAAGATGATGAATTCTTTTATTAAAAGGTAGACCGTGTTCTATGATGGTCAGAAACGCAACAGTACCACCACAGAGCAGATATTATTTGGTTGGTGTAGTATTCCTATTCCAGCAGTGTCACTGTGGTGTTTAAATGAAACTACAGCAGCACTGCTGCACTAAAAACCACTCACAGCATCATTGTAACTGCAAACCTGACAATTAACAATGCACCTCCAAATTTATACCTGTTCTGTGATGCTCCTGACCAATAGAGAACAGAGAACTGACAGAAGATAAACAAAAAGAAGTAAACAGATGCACGACAGTCTGTAATAGTTGTAAAAGAACAAAGTCTATCTATATGATAAATGGAGAAAATTGACAATGGAAGGTGGTGCAGTCAAATTTAATTAATAAAAAAATTTGAAAGAGGTGAGCAACACACTTTTATACATGTAGGCAATTTAGTATCTCCAGTGCACCAACCGGCATGTTATTTAGATCGTAGAAACCATTGCAGGCATGAGGAGGACATGCAGACTCCACACAAGAAGATACAATTGTCCACCCAGGAATTGTGACTCTTAATTATTGCCAGCCGAGGACAAACTATATTAAAGGCAAAGAGGTCAAAGAGGTCAAGGGGAAAGTCAAGGATGGCAGACATTTTGGGATGCCAGCCACCTATTAAAAAATTAGATTAAAAAGTAATAAAAAAATGTTTTTTTTAAATATGACATTACCCACATATACATACATATACACATATGTCTGTGTGTGTTATTTTATGTTTTGAGCTTGGCAATTAGGCAACTATGGCAATTAACAGAAAGTCCCAAACATTTACATTCATCCACTTACAATGCGTAAAAAAAATGATCTGTGTTCTTCAATTGAACCCTGTGTCCGTACTGGGAAAGTAAATGGATTTTAAAAATAAGGCAACTTACAGAGAATAGGAAATGCAGATTTAAATATCACATCCTTCGCCAACATATCTCACTTACAATTGTTTAACTTACATTTGTATGGTGATGGGTTAAACCTCTGCTTAGATTACATAGCCAAGTTGGTAACCATTAAGTGTGAGAGGTGTTTGTTGCTATGTGAAATCATAGCAGTAAAGTTGTAGAAAATCTGTACACACACGTACTTATGCACTTAAAGTGAGTAACAAAAGTATGTGAACCAAATTGTTGTCTACAGTCAAAAGACTGAAAGAATAACCTCTAATAATAATACATACAAATTCAAAATTGTGTTATGTGTATTTTTCTTTTGTGAGACATTGGCTAAATGGACATAGAAAACAAATAACACAGAAACGGACTAGATCCAGAAGGTGGCAGCAATGCAACATAGTGGATGTTTTGCAAATATCTGCAGAACTACAATTACAAATACTCAGACAGCAAAAAATATATATACATATATAAAAAATAAACGGAAAGACACCAAAGGCAAAAAAACATATCAAAGATATGCGTTGAAATTCATTGGTTTCACTTTATTATGTAGCCTAGTTGAAGAGACTACCACTAGTGTGCACTAAAAAGCACAAGAACCAGAAGTTTTATGTAACAGTATGTATGTTGACTTATTTGATGAGAAGGATTGAAAGAAAACTCAACTGACAAAAGCAAGATGTACTATGTAATAATATGCATTTTGTAGTTAAGGCTTATAATTTTGGTACAGTACACCTGTAATGTGTGTAATTCGCTTGTCAGAGCAAACAGAGGACAAAGAGAAGATTATTTTGTATTTTTATTAACACACTTCATTCTGTTTGTTAAATATAACAAATTTAACACATTTAGAATCTCTGCAACACACTTTAAAGATTTGCCTGAGACATGTTTACAAGTCAAATGACCTTTTCGTTTAATTATACTGTTAAATAATTTAGAAAATAAAGTTACTATAGCAATAGTTTTACAGATGGATGTTGATATATGGCGGCACGGTGGCTTAGTGGTTAGCACGTTTGCCTCTCAGCACTAGGGATTCCCGGTTCGAATCCCCATCTGGGTGGAGTTTCCATGTTCTCCCCGTGTCTGCGTGGGTTTCCTCCGGGTTCTCTGGTTTCCTCCCACAGTCCAAAAACATGGATCAAGTCAATTGAATTCTCAAAATTGCCCCATGAAGAATGTGTCTGTGTGAGTGAGTGTGTGCCTAGCGATGGATTGGCGTCCTGTCCTGGGTGTATCTGCCCAGTGCCCGAGACGTTCTCTTCTGGATGGGCATGGGGAACCCCACCGTGACCCTAATAGAGGATAAAGCGGGAGATAATGAATGAATAAATGTTGATATATAAGATATAAAAATATTAAAGATTTGAGCAACTCAAGAGATCATAGACACAGATCTGGAATGACATAATCTCCGTCTAGAAAACCATGCTGTTGTAACTCATGTTTAATAGGCTATTTGAAAAAAGATACCAATACATGTCTCTTCATTAAAAGCATCACATGTCATCAGAAATACTGGAATTTAAACATTACATTGAACATAGTCTGGAGTGTCATTTTCTTGCCTGTAAAATCTGATGTCAGTTTTCAAGTAAGACAAAATGTAATCATTTGCCTACAAAATTAATTTCCACTATCTTTTTGTCGATCTAAGATGACTCAGAAAGGCCAGAAAAAGGTTTTGCAGAAAATTGTAATATGACATTCTTTATGCTTAATAATTTTAGATAATTTTCCAAAGTACTCTTAAGCCCATGTGCCGATGCCCATCACAGAAGTAATACTGCCTGAGGGCACAATGTTTCCTTCGTTGGCATAATGCAATTTCCTTTGACTCACTGAATTCTTTCATTATATTACAATATGTTATTATACCTTTTGGGTTTTTTGCAATCTTTGACTTTTGATGGACTGAGTACGCTGAGTATGAGCATGCATGAGTGTGTGGCTGTGCCTGTGCTGCATAGCATGAACCATCCAGCAAAGCAAAGGTATATGACCTTGTCTGTGCTAGTGATGCATAATGTGAATCATCCTGTGCTGCATAAGCATGTGACATGCCACTGATGTGCAGCATGACCCTTCCTATGCCACAAAATTGTGGCTTGTCTATGCCACTGATACGAAATGTGAACGGCCCTGTGACGCATAAATATGTGGCTGTGTCTGTGCTGCTGATGCACAGTGCGAACAGTCACATGTGGCATGTATGCGATTGTGTATGTCCTGAAGGATAAAACCATCCTGTGGCAAGTGTGTTACAGTGTTTATGCTGTGTCTGTTCAGTGTGTGGCTGTGTCTTTTCAGCTAACATCGTCTACCAAGTATCATGTGACACAAATGTATAGATTTGGATGTTTTATTTGAGCTCCAGTTTAACCTATTTATGAATTCACATTGACAACAAATATTGTTTTCTTTTCATATATATATTCCACTGCACAAGTAATTTCTTTGTCAGCTAGGGTACATTGCTTTGTTAGTGCACTAAACAAAGGCTCCAGCTCAATCTCCTTTATTTAATCTTACTGGCCAATTTATTATCTCTACTGCTCCTTATCCCTCTTGCTTTGTTTCATCAATTATACTTTACTCATGTCGTATTATCCACCTTCCGCAAGCCACTCCGACCGACTGCAGTGGCCTTCATCTCGTTAAACAATGCACTGCTGCTTAAGGCAAGGCAGACTGCATTGGCATAAGAGTCCATAGAGAGTAATGTCTTGTCTTGGGATTACAAATTGCTTAAGCCCTGAACCACAGAAGTGACAGGTCTCTGAATTCTACTCTCAATGTTACTACAAATCGGACCATGATGCAAATTCACAATTTACACAATTTGGCATTAAGAAAGACCAAAAGTAACACACAACAGAGCCACTACACAAAACCAAAACAGATGCTGTAAAAACATTGCAACAAAAACAATTTATAGTGTTGACAATTTCTCTGTGTGGAATTTTCCAAGCTTTCATTTTCTTTAGCTCACTTTATGTATGCGACAGTACAAGCCCAAATTTGTGTTGCTCAAACCATTTTTGTTTGATGTACAGCCTAGACAGATGGTTGGCAGGCAGAATTAAAATGTCCTTGTAATTAAAGGAATCTGTAATGCTGTGTACCCTCAAAAGGTCCACAGCTCCACATCACAGACCATCCAGCATATTTGACAGGTGCATCAGGTTCCTTTAAGTATAAACATCTTTCATTTCATGGCACACTCTACTTCAATATCTGTTGCCAAAAAGGTTGATTTTTGTTTTATCTGACCAAAGAACATGGTTTCAATCCCAGTAGCTGACATCAAGGTGAAGTGATAAGAAAAATAACTCCTTGCAAACCTGTTGTTATAGAGCTAACATCTGAATGAGGTTTTAAAAACCTTGTAATCAACTCTATTATGTACATCTTAGTATTTCAAAACACTATGTGCATTTAAATCAGTTCCAATTACCATGTAGAGGTACTTTGTAGTTCTACAATTACAGAGTGTACTCCATCTTTCTCTATTCTCTGATATCAGGACCTCCCCCTTTCCTGAGGTTTTGTGGGGTCTTGTATCATTCTTAGCACTGCAGTTACACTGTAATAATGTGTGCTGTGATGCTGGTATGAGTGGATCAGACACACCGTCTACTTGCTGTGCACTCTGTTAGACACTACTAACGTATTGCTCCACCTTGTACATGTAAAATCAAAGAGAGTAGCTCATTTGTTATTTTACAGTTTGTTTTAATCCTCTCTAATCCTCATCACAGGATGCTGCCTACCAGATGCTGATGGCTGGACATTTTTCTAAATCCAGTAGAATCACAGGGGTGTTTCAAAACTCCAGCAGCACTACTGTGGCTGAGCCACCCATTCTAGCGTAACATCAACACCACCAACTTGGCATTATCACTGCAGTGTGAAGAATCATTTACCACCTTGTTTTGGGGGTCCTGCCCATTTATAACTATGGGATAAATATAGCAAATTATACAGTGAAACATTCTCTTGTATGTATTTATAGAGGTGCATTATGCTTTTAACAGAAAGTAATAAAATAGATTATTAATTTTGAAATGAAGACATGTACATACCAGCAAATGCCCTGTGAGTGTGTTCGTGTGTGTGTGTGTGTTTGTGTGTGTTGCAATTACTGTGATAGGGATTAGACAATAATTAGTTTTTTGCAATTAATTGTGAATAAAAACATTAGAATTAATGAATCGTACCTAGTTATAGATTCCAATGTACAGGTAGAAAAATGTATATAAATGGATATAAAATGTGGTTTTGTTGAAAATTAATATTATGTCTTTCCTAAAGGAACTGATAATTGTTGCAAGGACTGTATATTGTACACCTTTAGTCTAAAAGGAGCACAAAGCATAACATATGGCCACAGCTGTACTTTATGCCAAATCATTTATAGAGATCTTTAATTCTTTTTTTTATACATGTAAATAGTTCCCTGAGGTAATAGTAAAATGACACTTTTTCCTCTGAAAAACACATTAAGTTATTAGCATCATTTTTCTTTCTCTATTAGACTCTCCTCCCTCATTTTAAGTGCATCATTTTAAGTGGAATTCTCATCATGCTCTACTGCGACATGTGCAGATGTCACCTTACCATTAGCGATGTAAAATAATCATACCTGGCATGCTTACACTATTAACACCAAGCAACTCTTTTAATAACTGCAGAATCTTTTATCCTGTTCTCCGACCAAAAGCTACAAACAGCAAATTGTCTATAACTGAGAAACCTTACTGGAGAAAAAAATCAATGAAAAAACTGAAGCAGAAATTTTAATGCACCTGGATTCTATAATCCCCCATTAATATTTCCCAAATTACAGCTGACTGCATTTTAATTCAAAGGGGAAAAGCAGCTTTTTTTGTATTACAAACCAGATGTGCTTATGGACAGTTATTACTGCTGGTGTTGCTATTTTATGATTCAGGTAAACAATTAAATACTATATTTTTGGCAAAAGCACCAATTTGTGCAGTGCTGTTTATGCTGGGCAATTAACTATAACAAAAAGCTATTGGGTCTCTGAACACAGTTCTCCGGTCGTTGTTCCAGTAAATGCAACATGCAGAGGTGAAAGAAGTAAAAAAACCCTTACTTCTGCTATCTATAAACGTATAAAGGGACGCATTCATCTAAAAACTTCTTTAATTAAGATCCAAAATAAAGCTTAAATGCACTTTTGTTTTGGTAGGCACTAATTCTACCCAAAATATCTGAATAAATGTTAAAAGTATATTTTCCGTAATATACCCCCTTTAACACACTTAAATAAAGAGCTGTAGCTGCTGAATTACAGTCAGATATGACCTTATTTGAACACACAAGCAATAACTAAAACACTAGGGAGCAATAACACTTAATAGTCCAAATGTTAATGAAACATTATCTGATTTTCCTGAACATATGGTGGCTGTGTGTGTGTTCATTTAATTAACATTTTTATTTTTAACCTGGCCAAGTAAAATTGCTTAATTGCATTTTGCTAAAAAAAAACCTGTGTGTTGCTAGTACACTCCACGTAAGTAAACCACTTGAAGCAAAGGGGATGAAAAGAGGCAAAAACCCTTTTACTCTTCTGAAACACCCATTACCAGGAGAACATCCAGAACAATACATAATGCACAATGCACCTTCATTAGACAATGATTCTCTGATGATTTTCTAAAAATAGCATGCATTTGGTCATTTTTTTTTTATTGTTATAAAATGCGCTACAGTGACCATATCCTGGCTATTGGCAACATATAAACTCTGACCAGCTATGTGCCCTTATAAAATAGATCATAAATAGGACATAATAATGGATTGTGCAGAGTGATAAATCATAAATAATAAATAGGGATGTCCTAAACACCCCATCAGAAATTAGTATTTTACTATATAATTCCATCATGTGTGCAATTCCTATCAGAATGTTAATACTGCCATGCATACTCTCCAAACTATTATTCCTTACATACAAAATTGCAGTTTCGTTTGGATGCTTCTTTTAACCTATCTCTGTCTCCAAAGCCTCTAAATTAGGACAACCTGAAAACAGAACTAGGTCGAGCACATTTTTAAAAAGCATTTGGATCAAGAACATAACTTCAACTGAAGGCCTTTTACATACAGAAAAGGATTTATTTACCATTTCAAAAAATGTCCGCAGACAATCGGCCACAGAATGAGGAGTTCTCATTGTCAAGAGCTAAGCAAAAATTTGTATATATATATATATATATATATATATATATATATATATATATATATATATATATATATATATATATATATATATATATATATATATATATACATATATATGTATATATATAGTATGTATATAATTAACAATTAATCATTAATATTCACATTAATTACAAACTGTATGGTTCGGAAAACTGCAAACCGTGATCAAACATTTTCTGAGACAGTATCGGCTCAGTAGCTAGCGATGTGGAATACTATTTGCAATGCTGAAAGCCCAAAATTTGCTTCAAACATGCTGCTACAGATAAGACCAAGGTTATAAAATCAGTCCAGTTCATGGCTGGATCTTTATCAGTCACAGTAGCTGGAGGAAAAAAAGACAAAAAAAAACATTCTCCTTAAAAAAAATTAAGCAAGGAGAAAAAAGGTAGCAGTGGCTTAACATTTGAGATATTGGGCTGACCTGAAGATTGACAGTTTCCTTCCAAGCTATATCAAATTGCCTCTTGTTTGGGCCCTTGGGCAAGACTTTTAACCCACTATGGCACACATGCATTACTTCTTGAAAAGGGCAGCTGTTAGTAGCTGTAGAAAATCTGCTAAGTGCTGTAAAAATGCAGGAAGCAGGAGAGCTACCTGAAATGATTCCCTGGTGCATGCACACTCCGAGGCTGAAAAACATCTACACCCTTCTTGTAATAAAATATAATACATTTTTATAGAATGCCGTGGTATTTAATATACCTGCAGACAGTCAGTCCGTTAGCTTTTGCTGGATTTGCACTTTGTGATGCTGATCACTGGAATATGGTCATCGTATAAAGAAGGTTCACCTGGACTTAAACTTAACATTCTCATTATGTTAATATATTTGATGAGGCTGGCCGTCCTCAAGGCTCC
This sequence comes from Corydoras maculifer, assembly GCA_019802435.1. NCBI lineage: Eukaryota > Metazoa > Chordata > Actinopteri > Siluriformes > Callichthyidae > Corydoras > Corydoras maculifer. The sequence continues at coordinate 2,053,439 of JAFMOD010000550.1, read as the reverse complement.
ACTGTAATTTGAACCAATAGCAACAACAGTTGCGCCTGACGCGCGCACATGATCGTCCAATCAGAGGAGAGTGCGGATTCGCACGGGTTCTGTACACGGCCGTCGGAACAGCGCCGGCAATCCCCCGCCCCTCCGCACCCCCCCCCCACACACTGATACGCATGCGCGCGCGCAACTTGCAGAGATGGAAAGGTAAGGCAAAAGGTCCTTTCGCTTTCCGGACGACCAGGAAGGGCGACAGACCCGAAGCAAAAGCGCGGCGATGAGACTTTATTAGCTTGCCCTTCACGCGGATCAGCTGCCGCTACAGCGCCGCAGCCTTTGGCGCAAAACGAATTGACCTCTACTGGTCACCTTCACTGAGCGATCGCTGCCATCAGGCGGACCTGGTTCGGTTCCACGCCGCGCCGCCTGTTCTTCACCTCTCGCAGCTTTGCGAGAGAAGCAGGTCGGAGGGATTCACTGCAAGGGCCGCACTGATGCGCGAGAATGGCGCGAATCCACGGTGCGAGTGGATGTGGAAGTGTGTGTGTGTGTGTGTGTGTGCGTCCGGCACAGGCGCAGTGCCCCCTCCGCAAGGTTACCGGTGTGTGAGTACCGGTTCCGCTCACACACCCCCCCACCACCACCACCTCTACCCCCACCGCGGCGACTGTTCTACCTCCATCTCATTCCCCTAATCCGCATAAAGGCAACATAAAAGCGCAGAAACGCGCGCAGGTGAGAGGACACTACAGTGCCAAGCCGATGCGCCTCCTGTTCCACGCAGGGCATTACTTAACTAAAAAACACACAGAGGACAAATGCAATTATGGCCCATAAATAACGCGCACGTTAGTGTCCCTGAGAATTGTATATGATTGGAAATTTAGGGAGCCACAAGTATAAATCAGCGCATCATTCTGGATTTGGCAGAAAGCGGTGTTTTTGCGCGCCAGGCTTCAATGCAGCAGTTTCACGAAGCCGTCCGTCTGTGAGCGATGACGGGTTATTTGAAAAAGGTGACAATTTGTGCACAGACCTGCAAACGCAATTGTGTGTAGACAGGGGAGGACATACATAACTATAGTTGCGATTCTAAAAGGCACGACTGTGTGCACGCAGCGGTCAGTGGAACATGCGCTTCAGGTCGGATGGAAATGATGTGAAATGCAGCGACTCACCAGGCCATGCTCCAAGGACATCGACGCGGTTTGGTGGACAAACGGAGAATCCCCCAAGCCAGACAAGGAGAACTAGATAAAACGAGATCTAGAACCTACAGTTTGGGAAATGACCTACTGCTTGTTGCTGTGCCCCCGACGTTTTCCACAGCGTTTTGCCTGTTGACGGTAATTTGGGGTCCTAAATTAGTGCAGCCGTTGCCTGATTAGTCTGAGATTCCGCAGAGAATAAACGAAGAGCGAGTGCCAAAAAGAAACAGACAGGGATTTTGGTTCGCAGATTACAAAAACAGACGCCGTTCTTCTTGTTGAAAGTGTAAATCAAAGGCGATATTTGGGATTTAGATGCGATGGGATGAGAGCCCCCCCTCACTGAGGCGCTCGGACGCAGCATCCACGCGGGCTGCTGCTGTGCGCGAGGATGGAGAGAAAAAGGGGGCGGTCTTTCTCTCTCTCCCTCTCGCCCCCCCCCTCTCTCTATCTGTCTGTTTTATCGTCCTGGCTCAATCCATTGCCCTCCCCCTCCTTCCTTGCTCCATCCTACTAAACACGCCCATAGTGCCCGACAAGGCCATCACGTCAGTGCGTACAGCACCAAAGAGCGAGTTCTAACAAAGCACAATGGATTGGTGGCTTTGTCTCTTTTTTCCAAGGCACGTTTTATTAAAGACAGTAAAATGAAAGTGGTTGGCTATTATAATTTCTCTCACTGTTTCATTGCAGGTGGTATATCAGGTGCTCTTCAGCACTGATGCTGATAGATCATGAGATACACAGAATGCAGGTGAGCAACAAGAGCCTCAGAGCACAGTATAAAATCAATATGTTGTTAAGGTGGCCGTCTTATAATGTTACAAGTGATGGAAAACTCCCATATCATCATTTCTCATCTTATTATCTTCCGCTTAATCCTATACAAGTGACTAGGGTCATACCTATCCACGAAGCAGATACCCAGGTCAGGGTGCCACTCCATCACTGACCACGCTTATTCATACAGACGCACACATGGAAACTATATAGGGCCATTTATATAGGGGGAATTTAGATCAGCCCATTGACCTTGAATCCATGTTTTTGGCCTGTGCGGAAACCGGAGAACTCTGTGCTAACCACTAAGCCACCGTGCCACCTCCATAGGGGGGGGGGGGGGGGGGGGGGGGGGGGGGGGGGGGGGGGGGGGGGGGGGGGGGGGGGGGGGGGGGGGGGGGGGGGGGGGGGGGGGGGGGGGGGGGGGGGGGGGTTCCCCATGCCCATCCAGGGGAGAACGTCTCGGGCACTGGGCAGATAGACCCAGGACAGGGCGCCAATCCATCGCTGGGCACACACTCACTCACACATACACACTCTAAATTGGGCAATTTTGAGAATTCAATTAACTTGATCCATGTTTTTGGACTGTGGGAGGAAACCGGAGAACCCGGAGGAAACCCACGCAGACACGGGGAGAACATGGAAACTCCACCCAGATGGGGATTTGAACCGGGAATCCCCAGCGCTGAGAGGCGAATGTGCTAACCACTAAGCCACCGTGCCGCCCCCTCCATATCATATAAAACCAAAATTGTTCAGTTTCTAAAATACCAAAATTTTTTTGTAGCTCCCACCCCAATGGGATTATAGCACATCAGTGAGTTTAAACAGCTAAATTCATGTATAATATAATGTTCATTATCAGCTGTATAAAGCACTCAAAATTAATGTGAAAATAAACAGCACTATAAATGTCAATTATTTACACATCTTATGCCAAAGTAATTTTGCACTTGTCAATACTTAAGATTTCATCATAAAACTGTTTCCATGTTGCTATTTTAAAGATATTAATGATGCAATGTGGCCAGAGACAACCTGGATTGTTTTGTAAAATTCAATAAAACTGTTTTAAAACTTCGTCAGATTTATTTTTGTTTATCTGAACAAAAACTAAATCTGTGCCCCTAGGAGTTGATGCCCCTCTCATTCCATCATATCACCTTTTTACTGCTTGGGTTGCTGGAGATGGGGTTCCCCATTCCATCCCATCCATTAGAGAAGGTTTTAGGCATAGGGCAGGGCAGGGAGTCAATCTATTACTGAGTACACAAAACTATGACTAAAGAAAGTAATTTAGAGAAACTAATAGACAATAATAACTGACACATCTGACAATAAACTCAGAAACTAGGACGCATTCTTAATAAAGTAACTTGTGAGTGTTGTTCACAAAAAGCAAAGTGACGTCTGCAGACTTGTTGATTGCCATCAATCACATGGTCTGATTAAATTTCAGTATTAAGTTAGAATTGCAAAAAATGACTTTATAATTCTATAAAACAGTCATCTTTATTAAACAGTGTGTTTTCTGACTTACATGTTTCTTATGTTAGTATACGTGTTTTCTAAATGTAGTATGAATCTCGAACTGAGCAAGTTCGTGTGCTATAAAGGGATAAGTGGGTAAGTGAATGTTTCTTACCTTTCTTCTTTTCTTTTCCGCACAGGTCTGTCTGCAAAGGTCTTTTCAAAATTGTCAGACATCTGCCAACGCCAAAAAACAAGTGTGGATAAGTGCAAAATAAGACTTATTTTATTATTAGTAGTAGTTTTAAGGTTGGTTTTTATTGTTGTCACTTGTTAAAAAATGCTCTTAAAAAGATGTGAAAAACTGAGTTCAGATTATGATTATTAGAAATAATAATCTTGCTCTTTAAGATTAAACCTAAAACATTTTTACTAGAACTTTTAATTTTATTGCTTATTGAAAAACAAATTCTGATTTATTACACAGTAGCTCTCAATACAAAACACAGCATGATAGTAGCTAGACATGCTTGGCTGAGAGTAAGAATGGGCCTATTCTGTATAATGAGCTCACGATAACCTGAAATATACTAATGTCACTTTGACATAAAAAAGCTTTAAAGCTTTCTCTATATGGCATTGGCAGAATTGAAACTTCAGACCGCTTGAAAATTACTTGGGTTGCATTACAGTTTCACATCTTGGGACCTCCACATTTTCATCTTTAAGAATGTAGCCATTTGTTAGTATACTTATTTAAACAAGATAACAAGACTTTATATAAATATATCCATATATTTATCCATTATAAAATCTATACATATATCTTTTCAGTTATACACACTATTTAGTGCTTGGATAAAGGTAAGTGATGTGTTTATAAATGTTTATAACAAATATTTTGTATTTACTGTAAATCCATATAATTGGTGCCTTCATAGCACAACTCTTTCGAAAATAATTATCTGGGGGTATGAATTAATTATGTAGTAGTGTAGCTCTTACAAATTCATTTCATCTCATTATCCTCCACTTAATCCTGTACTAGGGAGTCGGGTCGCGGGGGGACTGGTGTTACCCATGCCCATCCAAGATGCGTGCACACACACACACACACACAAACTATATAGGGAAAATTAAGCCAATTTACCTTGAATTCATGTTTGAGGACTGTGGAAGGACACCAGAGAACCCTAAAGAAACTCACAGAGACACAGGGAGAACATGACATCTCCACACAGATTGTGATTCGAACATGGATTCTCAGCGCTGTGAGGTGAACCACATTTACAGGACCAAGAAGTCCTGTAAATATTACCAAAAAATTATAACCTTTCCAGTTTTTTAAAAATATACATAAAAATGTCATAAAAAGCTTTTATGAATAGTTCATCTTTCTTATACATTAAAAGAGTAAGGATAGTAATTTTCAATTAGCATTTTAAACATACCTTGTAAGTCAAGAACAATTCTCCTTCTGCTCTTAAATTTCCATTATACATGTTGGGGGTGTTTTAGGTTCCCATTCTATTTACAGCACAAAGTATAGTTTATGCCAATCAGCCATATGCTGTCAGTTTGATAGACAAAGATTGGGTGGGAATTAATTGCACTAAAGCTCAAGTCAAGCAAATACCAAAGGCAAGATGCCACTTTTTTTCCTTACTTTTGTGTTTTTGACAGTGGTGGTTCCAGCTTACTTTGTGCTCTGGGTTAAAGCAAGCTGTAAGCGCCCTCAAGATAACAACCTATAGAATTATAGTTAGACTGTTTATAGACATGTTCAACAAAGAAATTTATGATAAGCCATAATAAAACTATAATGTATATTACTTGGCAGGAACTGGCTAAAGAAATCAAGCTGAGAAACTTAATGAAGCTGTTTAAATCTTACCTTTACATTTCTTACCAACCTCATAAAACTAATGTTTTGGTAACTGTTTGGCATTCGAGGGTGTGCATTACTGTAAAGAAATCACGGGAAAAAGATGTAACAACAGTTCACTTCGCCCATGATTTATTCACAAAAATGAATGCCACTCATTGCTTTATTATGAGCCCTGTTCAAAATATTGCCTAGCATTCACACCAGTTGGACAGATTATAATTATAAAAGAAGTGTCCTTATTCCTAGATAAATTAATGTCCAATTTCTTTATTACATAAGATTGATAGAAAAAATGTCAATGTCATGATTGAGCATAAATCCAATATTACTGTGCCAGCACGCCATACAGCTTTCTCCTCACAATGATGCTGTCCATCTTGGCTATGTCTAAATCTGCCCCTAGCTATGAGAGCGGACATATCTCACACATATCTCATTTCCATTTTCGTAGGGTTTTCTTGCATTAAAGTGGTACGGATATCATACGCCAAAATTTTCTGTGATTGTTGTTTGTCATTAAAATGTAATGAGCTGCAGACCTAAGCACACACGTCACACTAAACAGAGTACCATCCAGTGATGGCTGCCCACACCTCACATGCAAGCATGCCATTATCCACCCACCCCTCTCACGCTAAAATATTTGTGAGGCACGTTCGGAACGGTGAAGCAAAGTTTTGGGTTAACTGGATATTTATAATTTAGTGTTAGAAGAGTCTGTGAGGGAGATGCTTCTTCCTTGGGGAGCAGCTGAGCATTAGCTCTACAGGCAGCACAGGCTTCTGGAGTACGTAGCTGAAGCCTGAAAAGACAGCCTGCGTCTCATTGCAACTCATTACACTCCTCAATCTGCACCCCATTGCCCTGCGGATTACAGACAGGCTCTTCAGTGTGGAGGTCCTGCCGTGTGTTTGAAGAGTGAATGACGCCTTCATATGTCAATTACTGTAACCCCCCTGCATATTAAGACACTGTGCTTATCTCTATTTACCCTCAGACTGTCTAATTAAAAATTGATCATAAGTTAGCAGGGCTGCAATGAGCATTTGTGATCTTGGAAGTACTTCACTATTTTGAGAAATAAGCCATTTTATAATCTCCTTTCAAATAACCCAGCAAAAGTCCAGAGACGCCTTTACATTACAACAACCTGGCGTTTTGTGACATCCTGTTTGGAGAATTTGCAGGTTGTCTGTGGGAATTTTTCTCCATTCATCCAAGAGTATTTGTTAGATACTGATGTCGGATTAGTGAGTCTGACTCACAATTTCCATTCAAATTTATCCCAAGAGGTTTGGAGGGGTTGAGGTGAGGGCTCTGTGCAGGCCAGTCAAATTCTTTCACATCAAACTCACCAAACCATGACTTTATGGACCTTGCTTTGGGAGAATATGCTGGAAAGGGAGATGACATTCCTCAAACTGTTCACACGAAGTTGGAAGCAGGATTCAGAATACGTGACTAGGTGCTTAATGCTTGCCCAAATCCTTTGGATGAGATACCATATCAATTAACTTCCGCTTAATCCTCTGCTAATGTCTCGGGTGGTGGGGGGCAGATACGACTAGGGCAGGTCACCAATACATCGCTGGGCACAAACACACACTGACAAGGAAACTAATGGGGGCAATTTAAAGCAACCAATTTACCTTTATTCAATGTTTCTGCACTGTGGGAGGAAACTGGAGAACGCAGAGGAAATCCATGCAGTGAATATTAAAGGCTTGTTTAATTTAAGGGCAAATATCATTTCTTATTTTAAACAAGTAACAGAACATCTTCTTGAGATGCAAAGGCAGAACTATTTTTTAAATAAATTTATAAATATACAAATTAATATTCTTTATGTCAGAAACACCTGTAAACTCAAGATCATTTATGCAGAAAATCAGCCAAGTACATTTCAGATATGCATACAAATATGCCCACACTGATGTCAGTGATTTTGACCTTGGCATGAATGCTGGTGCCAGAAAAGACAGTTTGATTACTCCTGGTACTTCAAATCTTCCAACATTGGTATGCACAATATTATTTGTAAGTCACTTTGGATAAAAGCGTCCACTATATGACTAAATGCAAATATATTAAGTCTGCTAGTGATGTCAGTTTAATCCTGATCCATTTTTGACTACCCTTGTCCTTGCAGACAATTTACCAGTTGGTCCTAAATTATGTTATGTTGTTGAATTAGTAATATGGTTATTTCTGACCCACTGGAAAAAGTACTGCCTCCTTTCCCACAGCCATCACATGAAGGGCATCCTCTTCCTCATACAATTAGGGAAAATTTTGTATTCTAATTGTGGATCAGATAAACAAAGTCTTGGCAGGAGTTCCTAAACCATGTAAAGACCATTTAGTTGCATATTTTTAGCCTGGGCTTGCCCCATTGCACTACATATATTTTATTAATAATATATAATGAAAGAAGTATTAGAAAACACCAAGTAAATTCAAGTGTGTCCACCTGTAGCAACAGTTTACACCCTCGGAAAAGCTTTCAACAAGATTTAAATGTACATCTGTGGAAATATGTATCAAGTTACTTTAACCAGCAGGTGAGGTCCATGATGGTAAACCGGCAGAAAATATCTCAAAATGGGATTGAAATGCACACAACTACATATATATAACTCAAATGTGGGTCTGAGTACAGCTATGATGGTGCAAAAAATTACCTTCTAAAACCTTGTCACTAAATTGACAGAAATGTCTTTGTATGCTATATTAACATTTCCACTGAAGCACATAATTTTATATTTAAATTCTCATGACATTAAGTAACTATGAAAAAAAAATCCTCCACAACAGCTGATAGAATATGCAGAAATCAATATGAAGTGCAAAGGTTCGGAAAACTCCTTTGAGTGGCAACAGGGGGCTGCTACAATCAAAAACACAAGGAAAGAAACTGAGGAAGGAAGAGCCATGTTGAGAGATTAAACAGACTGGATTCTGATGAATACCTGAACGACAGCAAAATTGGTGGAGGGATACAGAATGCATCAGAATGAAAAGCAGGAGAGGGAGAAATAGAGCGTACAGTAGGAAGAAACGTGTGATGAAAGAGTTGAAGAGAGACCCCCAGGGGGCCGGATCTCATGAACCAGATACAGTTCTAAGAGTGAAATAACATTTGACTGCAAACAATATGGACAAAAATGGCAGGCAGAGGTTAACTGGGAGACAGAAAGGGATAAAGGCAAACAGGCAAAGGAATGGGAAAGGGGCTATGTATATACTCTCAATCAATCCCAGCCTTCCTATTCCCAGCACTCTTTGCCAATGCAAGAGCCATGCTGATGTTTTATTTATGTCAGAGATTCCGGCTGCACATGTACCCTCTCCATAATTCATAAAGCCTAGCATTAAGGCCTGCCTGCAGAGAGATGGGAAATGTTTGCGTGTGCAGATGAACTTAAAGTTAGAGGAACTATAGCATACCCTCATAATTAACAAAGGCAAGTGTTTGCATTAACTTAATTGACAGCATGTTATATAGGTGGAGGATAGACGAAAAAAAATTCTATTAAATAAACAAATGCATGATTAAAACATTAAAAAAAATTTGTATAATGTGTGTAAAATGAAAATAAATATATTTAAAATGAGGTGACCATGCTGGATTAACCTGAACAGACAGTAAGTGCTCTCTACAGAAACGGTACATCTGACACTAAAAGGGTATGACTTCACCACTTACTAGTAATGAGCAACTACACAAAGGATATAGAAGCATCTGCCCTTAAAAATTTACATCATAAATTATAAGAAGTTATTATTATTATTATTTTTTTTTTACAAAGAAGCAACTTTCTTCAGGCAACATTTTATTTGTTTTCTCTAGAGGTGCAATATTGCATACATTTGTCGTCACGTAGTAATAAAACACTGTATTGCTTATGAATTAACTCTTGAAAGTAATTTCATCTCATACACCTTCTTCTATTTTTAAAATATCTAGACACGCAAGTTAGGAGAACATGGGGAACCCATTATGAAAAACCCACGCATGTCTGACACAATCGCATTTTACAGTATCATGCTTTACTGTAACATATCCACACGACACTAACCCAATAAGATTTATGTAAAAAGAACAGAGAATCAAATTATAAAATATCAAAGCTGTGCCCTAGATCTGACGGCTTTACCTTTAGTCACAGTCCATCTCCAGAGATAGCTTAGTATGGTTCTTAAATTTTTTTTCACTTTAACTTCCACCCCCACCCCCCCTTTTCCTACATTTACCTTCCTTGGGAAAATAAAAAAGGCAAGAAACAGAAAGTAGGACATGAGCAGGGTAGATGATTGATGTTCTCTTGCTAAAGCCTGTTTTGCAGACAGTCACCTAGTGACGCCTCCAGTCCTTATTGCTTCAATGCCACTTCAGCAACTTCCTCAGCTGCAGAAAAATCCAGCTGTAAAATGTTTAGCTCATGAGCTAATCAGGAAGAATCATTATTCTCATTTGGTTCGTGGCAAAAAAGCAAGACATCAGGCAATGCCTTGTTCCCTGTTTGCTGTACAGGAGCTGTTTTGTTATTCTTTTTTTGCATCAGGTGCACTTGGCCTCCATGTCATAAAGCTGAAGCAATTCAGTCATTATGGCCTCAATCTGAGATTTGGTAATGTCTTCACAAAGCACCTGAGGAAATAACATGGATCATGTGTTACCAAATAACTGAAGGAAATATTTGACATTTTTATATTTATGTGATCATTATTTTCAGGATTAAAATGTAAATGAAAAAAGTATATCAAACAAAAACTTTTAACAACTTTTATCCCGACAGCAATGTTGAAGTTTGCAGTTCCCAGCAGAAATGTTTCTTCCAATTACAATACTGTTTTATTCAAAGCAGATGGGTATTTATTATAAATGTATAGCGGGTTTTAGAGAAAGAGGGAACCATGAAAAATAAAAGCAGAATTAATTTACCCAACGTTAAGCTCGTGCCAGTGGCCTAAACTTTCTAAGAGATAATTATTCATACTAGCCCAAACTACAAATATGTGGTTCATTGAGTCCAGTACATTGGGTATATTTGTTTGCATCAGAAGATTGTTTTTAAGTTTTATTACTAGAATTGATTATTGTTTTGGTTTTCTTAAACACAATTGAGCAATGTTTGCATAATGAAATATAACCACCTGCTAACAAAGTTAAACTATTTATTGTAATGTTTTTGTTTGTATTTGCATTTAGATCATTTTATGCTAGTTATAATAGCTTGGCAGGTAAGATCACTAGATTCCCAGATAATAGAATAAAGTGTAATTAAACACACAACTTGTGTAAGCCCAAAATAACCAGGTCCAATATCCATGATTCACACAGAAATCAAACCCAGTAACCCTTGTTTTGTTATAAATGGAACCTATGACAAGCTGCAAAGTGCATGAGATATAAAAATGACAGTTCTAACACAAGGTCAAACTATTTCAAGAGCAAATTATATATACAAAAGGAGATATTACTCCTGTGTTCAGTAAAGACAATGAAACCATTAGATTTGCAGCTTATGGCACTGAAGTTTTACATCACTTTTTGTATGTGCAAAGAAAATACAGTAGATGTTAAGGAATGCACCAAAAGACAGATTGAAAGCTGAAAAAGGCCACTGATCAAACACAAGTTCAATTAAATTCCAGCTGAGCTGTCGAAATAAGGTCTAGTTTTGGTGTGTACATATGATCACACAAGCCATCGTCTAGTGGATGTTAAAGAAAAAGCAAGGCTAAAAAAATAATAATAAAAATGGCATTAAGAAAGCCAAAACTCTTAAAAAGCCCTTAAAAATGAAGTCACCATCAATGCAATCGTCATCATCAATAAAAAAAAATATATTATTATTTTGATTGTAATAAAATGGGGAGAAGGATTTCATGGTTTCTTTGCTACTTCAAAATCTGAAATCATCAAAGGGCACAGACAAAGGCCCCCGTGCAAGTAATCTGGGTCCATTGTCTTGGGTACTAATTACATTTTGCACTTTACAAACAATTATTTGCATTTTACTGCAGGTTATCCGCATTTTGTTGCTGTGTACCTGTACTGAGCGATCACTAAGTGGAATCTATCCAATAGCTGTTTTTTTATCAAATCCATTAGTCTGTTAGACTGTACAAATTTCAGACAAGCATAACAAGAAAATTACACTTTAGTAAAGGCAGAAATTTGTTGTTCTTTCGAAGCATTAATTTAAGGTGCCAACAATATTGATCATTGTACATTTAATGCTTTACGCAAAACAAGCAACTCCAAATTTTCTGTTTGACAAGTTTAACAACTTGAAAGCAAAACATTTCTTTTAACTATTGTCTGGAAAACTTGCTGCATTTGCTAAATTATTTGCTAATGTGCTCTCAATGTCAAATGCTTTAACAATTTGGGCTTGAGAAAACTTGGCATGATCATATTGGATAAGGTCCATTTCATCAGGAAAAGTAAAATAATTGATAGAATAAAGTTAGTTATTTATTATGTGTAAATTGTAATGATACTGGATGCTGCTGAACCAGATAAACTGCAGCAACAGCAAACGCACTTACTGCAAATATTTTTCTGTGGGAAAAACTACTCTTAAACTAAAAACCTGCAAAGAAATTACAAATATAAACACTAATTACATTATTACACACAAATTCCATCTATATGGTGAAGAAATGCAAAACCTTAAAAAATGTGTAATTCTGAGGTTACATTACAACCATTTTAATTTAAAAAACACTTTTGATGTCACAGAAGAACTCAGTTCTCACCTGCCACCACTCCTTTTCACCTGTGGGGACCTGAACTCCATAAGTATGAAGGGCAAGGTACAGCACAGCAAGGGCAAGGTGTTGAGGCTGATGATGTATACACACAAGCCCATGATAACTGTCTTTTAGCAGAGCCCAGGCCGTTTCACAAATAGGGGTTCTAGACCAGGCATGTCGGTTCAGTAAATTCCGCAGAGAGAGCAGATAATGCAGCAGGTACTGATATAACAAAGAGGAATGGAAAAATGATAATTTTAAAATTATAAGGTAAGATTAATGACCAAATTTTCAATGCAAAAAAGTGATTAATTGATGTGTATTACCTTATGAGGATGTTCAAAAGACACATGGAAGTTGAGCTGCCTAAGAATAAGCAGTTCACACTGTACTACACTGTCTCGTAACTCCCAAAAATTTTCATCCAGCTCCATTGGAACACTTCCTGGCCGAAAATACCTGTAAAGCATGATCACATCAGTAAGACGAACAACAAATATGGTGAAGTGATTAGTGGGATTAGATTTATATACCCAAGTTAATGCAATTTATACACATTTATTTGCCTTTAATTTTTTATAAACTTTTATGTAGTCCTAAATTTAACCTAATACAATGTGTATATGCCAAGTATATTTATTTGTGGTGACGGGACTTAAATAAGTAGCTTTAAAGTAAGTGACTTTTTTACTATGTGCATGGACTTAGCAATTTTTTGCAATGTAGTTTTATTGACCATTTAACAAATTGCTGATTACACTCTAAAACGGTTCTGCATACATGAGCTATAAATCAGACCACAGACCAGTTTGTTCATAAATGGAAGATATTGGTTTAGTGATGCAAAGTGACCCAGTGCAAAGTGGAACACACATCACTGTGCATGCATGCATGATGATACACACACAATAAAGACAGATACAGGTCAAAATTCTTATGTCAATTGTACAGAAAGTCAATTCTATTTTTGAGTAGAATTTCAGAATATAACAATGAGGTTATGTGAATGTAGCATTTAATAGACCTTTTTGATTGATTTAATACTATAATATAATATTATATATATTATTATATTATTAATGCTATAATATAATACTTCAATTGTACACAATACACTACACTTGCAAAATAAAAATAGGCTTGGTAAAGTTAAGGGCTTCTGATAAAATGATTATATCCACAAATTGCTTATTAAGCTCGAATCGTACATGTACCTGTGACAGACATTGATAATATCCCGGGTCCTGAGATGTTGTTCTTCCACTTTACCAGCAAGGTAAATGCAGGACATGGCTACCAAGTACGGCTCATATACCTGCAGACTGGCCAGCTGGAAGAACTTATGGTAGAGTGAACATGCAGTAGCCACAGGAACAGACTGCATGCCCAGTTTTACCCCTGCCAACACCAAAAGCTTAGTTTACACCTCTAACCTGTCCATAAGGTAGTCACTCAGCATAATGGTAAACAAAGAATGGTGAAATATCAAAAACGACACCCCTTACAGCACTTAAAAAATACTTTATTTTAAGCAACCGAAATAATAAACAAAACAATAATATTAGGGCGGCACGGTGGCTTAGTGGTTAGCACGTTCGCCTCTCAGCGCTAGGGATTCCCGGTTCGAATCCCCATCTGGGTGGAGTTTCCATGTTCTCCCCGTGTCTGCGTGGGTTTCCTCCGGGTTCTCCGGTTTCCTCCCACAGTCCAAAAACATGGATCAAGTTAATTGAGTTCTCAAAATTGTCCTGTTTAGAGTGTGTCTGTGTGAGTGAGTGTGTGC
>JAFMOD010000550.1:2007297-2032649 GCA_019802435.1 Corydoras maculifer | reverse complement strand
GTTGCACTCAGGGAAAAGGGGGCTGAATAATTTTGCACATCGCACTTTTCAGTTTTTTATTTGTAAAAAAATTGTTGATTCATGTATAACTTTCATTCCACTTCACAATTGTATACCACTTTGTGTTGGTCTTTCACATTAAATTCCAGTGAAATATATTTATGTTTGTGGTTGTAATGTGACAAAATATGGAAAAGTTCAAGGGGTATGAATACTTTTGCAACCCACTGTATATATAAGGCAGCACGGTGGCTTAGTGGTTAGCACGTTCGCCTCTCAGCGCTAGGGATTCCCGGTTCGAATCCCCATCTGGGTGGAGTTACCATGTTCTTCCCGTGTCTGTGTGGGTTTCCTCCGGGCTCTCCGGTTTCTTAGCGCTAGGGATTCCCAGTTCGAATCCCCATCTGGGTGGAGTTTCCATGTTCTCCCCGTGTCTGCGTGGGTTTCCTCAGGGTTCTCCGGTTTCCTCCCACAGTCCAAAAACATGGATCAAGTTAATTGAATTCTCAAAATTGCCCCATTTAGAGTGTGTCTGTGTGAGTGAGTGTGTGCCCAGCGATGGATTGGCGCCCTGTCCTGGGTCTATCTGCCCAGCGCCCGAGACGCTCTCCCCTGGATGGGCATGGGGAACCCCACCGCGACCCTAATAGAGGATAAAGCGGGAGATAATGAATGAATGAATATGTGTGTGTGTGTGTGTATTGTTCGGTTGAAATATACACGTATATCAAGGCTGGACGAAACCATCGTGCAAAGCGCCGCCTGTTTGAAGAGTACCGCGTCATCTGGTAAATGTAACTTAATGTTTTTAAGGCTTTTGATAATTTGAACAACATTTGAACTTTATGAGTTTGGATAGCATATGTATTAAAAACTATATGACAGTCGCTTTCTTATGCTTTTAAGATGAAATGGTTTAGTCTGTTGCGGTTTGGTTGCTAAGAGGCCGGTGTCAACAACCATACAGACATAAAATGGCTTCAGCGTTTTCTGCCAATCAGGTAATTAAACCACAATATAATGATATAATTTATATTTAATATTTTACATTTTAATGACTTTTTTTGCGTAACATCCAACAGTTTGATGGCGCTTTTAAGTCTAATAAACTGCAAAACTGGACAGTACCAAAATCGTTTAAAGAGGTAAGTTTTCCTGAATACAACACGTTATTCAATTAACTTTATTTGCATTTAATTACTTTAATTTCACTGACATACAAATAGTTTACATTTTATACCCTGAACTAAATAATATCTACATTCTCAAACCTTTATTACCGGATCAGTTTATTTTATATTACTTTTCATTCAACTGGACCTTATGTAAAGCTTACTGCAATGGATTGCAAGAGTTACTTCCATGTAAATAGTCTGGAGGTATTTATGCTAAAGTAAGAGCATTTTTGTTGACCTGAAAAATTGATGCTTGGGATATGCATTATTGGAAAAAACTATTTGTGGAAACCAGAGTGCCGAGAACTGTTGAACCTGTAAACAGTAACCTGTCAACAGTTTGCTTGCTAAATGCTTCCTGTAATTTATCTGGGATTTTTACATTTAAATCCCCTCAGTGATCAACGTGGATAAAAATTCAATAGATATTATGATCATGAAAACAAGACATTAAGACCTCTGCAATCTTAAAATAATGAGGCATTACAGATGTTGCAACACAGACCACAACAACTCACCCAGTAACTGCCTCAGACACATTACAACAAAATTAAGTGAGGTTTAAAATTGTTTTTCTAACCTTGATAATGATAACCATTAATCAATATAGCTATGAATACATTAGTGAATATTTACACATTTTTGTCTATGTAATTTACAAATTATCCAAACAGATATATACCCCAGATTTATTTTTGCTATTTCTGATTTGATAAAAACAGATGATAAGTTGCAGTAGCACATGAAAACCTTATAATCAATATAGACAAACAGCTTTACAGCAACAGATATTTTATAGTATTGCAAAATTTGAGCACTGTCTGTTTTTAGAGACCATCTGCAGCAAAAGGACAGACCACTTTTATTGCTACAGACCGAGGACATCTGCTGCCTGGTGTAAAGGTTTGACTTTAAGATACTGAATATATGAGTTAATGGAAAATTATTTTACAAAACATCTTGGCTTATTTTATAATAAAGCAATAAGGGCAATAAATTATTGGAAAGAGGTGTAACAGCTCTAACTGCTCCATGTCATATCTAATAACATATCTTTCCTGTGCTTAATTCACAATAATGCACAATAATGCACATCTCAAAGGATTTATTACTTTTATAACATGATTATTAAAATACTATAATGAAAAAAACAAGGTTTAATTTATAAATTAGTATATTGAAAACAAAATCAACTGGTCTTCAGCAATGTAGTCTAATTCAAATTTTTAAATTGAACATTGTTAGCTGAGTAATGGAATTGGCTTGCTGTTTATATGTTTTAAACTTAATTTCAATGTTCAGTTTGTAAAGGTTGAAATCAGCCCCACAGCAAGTAGGTCCTGGGTTCAGTTCCAAGGTGGAGAGCAAGGGTTGTGCAGGGTCTGTGCAGTTTGCATTTTCCCCAGGTGCTGCAATCTACTGTCACTGTCATGAAAGTCAGATGAACAGGAGATACTGAATTGTTCCCATTTGTTAATGTGTCTGCAGAAGGCCTGTGACAATAGCTGCCTGTGACTGATAAATGTGTCTCTCACCCTTCTGCCAAATAATTCCGAGACAGACTTTAGCACTCCTGTGTCCCATATATTAGGACAAGTAGCCAAGTAAATGAATTTCAAAATATTTGTATTATGGTCTATTATCAAGTTTTGTATTCTTTCATGTCAGAGATGATTGTCCGACTATTTACAAAGTTGCTTTTCTAAATAATTTAGTAGTAAAGTATTATTGCGGCACGGTAGTTTAGTGGTTAACACGTTCACCTCTTTGCGCTAGGGATTCCGGGTTCGAATCCCCATCTGGGTGGAGTTTCCATGTTCTCCTCGTGTCCGTGTGGGTTTCCTCCGGGTTCTCCGGTTTCCTCCCACAGTCCAAAAACTTGGATCAAGTCAATTGAGTTCTCCAAATTGCCCCATATAGTGTATGTGTGAGTGAGTGTGTGCCCAGTGATAGATTGGCGCCCGGTCCTGGGTGTATCTGCCCAGCACCTAAAACGTTCTCCCCTGGATGGGCATTGGGAACCCTAATAGAGGATAAGTGGAAAATAATGAATGTATGAATTATTATTTACTTGCTATTTTTTGTGTTTGTCAGCACTATTTTTCTATTTCTGAATAAAGTCAGAACTGTAGTGGCAGAACTTAGAAATGAACAAAATACCGTAAATGGTATTTCTGCCTTTTAGGACTAGTAATTACATATTCCTATGTATTCCTAAATATAACACCAATCACAACATTCTATAAAGATCTGGGTAAACAGAAGTACTTAATACTTCCCAATATTCCATCCATTATCTTCCGCTTTATCCTCTACTAGGGTCACGGTGGGGTTCCCCATGCTCATCCAGGTGAGAACGTTTCGGCACCCAGGACAGGGCACCAATTTATCACTGGGCAAACTCACTCACACAAACACACTATATATGGGGCAATTTGGAGAATACAATTGACCTTGATCCATGTTTTTGGACTGTGGGAGGAAGCCGGAGAACCTGGAGGAAACCCACTTGGACATGGGGAGAACAAGGAAACTCCACCAAGATGGGGATTCAAACCAGGAATCCCTAGTACTGAAAGGCGAACGTGCTAACCACTAAGCCACCGCGCAGTCCCTATGTCCCAACAATAATTTAGCAAATTGTTGTATGTTTAAAAGTGCTTTCATACAGATTGTCCCCTCCTCTCCTACTTACTATGTACTTTTATTCATAGGCAATTACCAACATAAATCTATACTTCCAAAGCCAAAACCTATAAGACAGCTTAAGTTTTCAAGCATTGTGACTTGATTGAAATCTGGAAATGATCTTGAAATTTTCCTCTGGACTTAATCATGATCTATCTTTCTATATATTCATTAGCGTGGGAGTGCGTGGACCTCCTTCCAGGGAACCTGGGACTTACCTCACCGTATTCCTCCAGTCCATATTAACCCAACAGCTCGGTCGAGGGAGGGCCAGGAGCGTCTCAGAAAGTGGTCAAATGTGCACAACTTGGTTATTTTAGCAACTGGTAAGCATCTTGAAGCTGATGGAAAAAGCAGAGCTGACACAACTTCACATTATGAGGTCAGTGGTGTAATATCTGTTCTTGCCTTTCCTGCAGTCACACAGAGACATTTACTGTGACTTATAATGGTTTAGGCACTTGTTTATTAAGTACTATGTGATATATGGTCTTTGCACATATTTTCTTTCAAGCTGTCCAAATAAGATAAACTTTATTTAGTTTCAAAGCACTAATAATTAATATAATAAATCATTCAAGTTCATAAAACAAACAAGGGGGCTGAACCCCCACAAATTAATAAAAATTTTTGCAAATATCTTATACTGTTTCTATACAGTGTCAAGGATATATGGAAGCCCCACATACAACTTAATAAATTAAATTAATGTTCGAAAGTATTAATAGGCTATTTTTTACCCATCTAAAGCCAGAGTACTATATATAATTACTGCAGCACTGCTTTAGAGTTTAAAATACCAATGTATTTTGTACTTTCAGATGTGTTACACGAGTCAGCAAAAAACGTCGGTACCTCAGAACACTCAAGCTAACTCTAGACCCGCGACTCAACAAAGTCAAGCTAACTCTAGACCCGCGACTCAACAAAGTCAAGCTAACTCTAGACCCGTGACTCAACAAAGTCAAGCTAACTCTAGACCCGCGACCCAACAAAGTCAAGCTAACTCTAGACCTGCGACTCAACAAAGTCAAGTTGACTCTAGACCCGCGACTCAACAAAGTCTGGCTCACTCTAGACCCACGACTCAACAAAGCATAGCTGACTCTAGACCTGCAAGTCAACAAAGCCTAGCTGATTCTAGACCTGCGACTCAACAAAGCCTTGCTAATTCTAGACCTGGGACTCAACAAAACCTAGCTGACTCTAGACCCGTGACTCAACAAATCCTGGTTGACTCTAGACCTGGGACTCAACAAAGCCTAGCTGACTCCAGACCCGCGACTCAACAAAGCCTAGCTGACTCTAGACCTGCGACTCAACAAAGCCTAGCTGCTTCTAGACCTGCGACTCAACAAAGTCAAGCTTTTTCTAGACCCGGGACTCAACAAAGTCAAGCTTTTTCTAGATCTGCAACTCAACCAAGGCGTGCTTCCTCTAAATAAAACCTAATGAAAACTCATCCAGAATCTGGATCAGTCACCTGGCAAAGTCATGAATCACAGGCTCAACATAACCATAATAAATCTTGATCAGGTTCTCAGCAAAATTAAATTATTTTTCAGACTCCTAACAGTCTCTTACTAATAGTGGCTGCTTTTGTTGAAAACATTACATTCAGAGCCAGAGGTAAATAAATAAATGAAAAGTGTCATCACTGAATTATTTCTTTAAATGTGTTTTACAATGTACTGTACAATAAAGACCAATTAATACAGTCTGCACAGAGTGACAAGTAATATATTTTTCCTTTTTAATATGCTATACAATTTAAAATATGTAATAAAACAGGCTTAGTGGTTAGCACATTCGCCTCTCAAAACTACGGATTCCCGGTTCGAATCCCCATCTGGGCGGAGTTTCCATGTTCTCCCCGTGTCTGCGTAGGTTTCCTCCGGTTTCCTCCCACAGTCCAAAAACAAGTCACTTAAGTTTTCCAAATTGCCCCATATAGAGTGTGTATGCGTGTCTGTCTGTGTGAGTGAGTGTGTGTGTGCACAGCAATAGGTTGGCGCCCTGTCCTGGGTGTATCTGCCCAGCGCCCGAAACGTTCTCCTCTGGATGGGAATGGGGACCGCGACCCTAATATAGGATAAAGCGGAAGATAATGAATGAATGAATGTAATAAATCAAATAAATATTATACAATGATGACGTTTACCATAGCATGAATTAATTACACACAACAATGCTACATCATGCCTTTTCAACATCCTTTATTCATCTGCTAAATGGAAATATTACATAAAGCATTAGCCTGGCTGTAGTTCCTCAGGAACAGAGCATTCACTGGTTTCACTAGTTATCGGTAAATCACTTCAAAGAGACATTTGTTATGCTACCAGCAGCCATGGTAAACCCCTTGTAAACTAAAAATGTGCTGAAAGTCCACATGAGCCGTGTTAACACTATGGGAACATTGCAAAAGCGGATATTCAATCCAGCAGCGTGTTTTTAAATTAATATATAACCTGTTCTTTACACTTTTTACGTGGCCTATAATTATAATGCAAAGTGTTTACCCATGACCTCGTGACCACATGATCATACAATACACAGCAGGCAGTTTTAGATTGCTGTAAGCACTACACACACCTCTCAGCCTGTTCATCTGAAAAAGTAACAACACTTCACCCAATATTACAAGAAACTGATCTGCAATTTAATAGAAAATATACAAAGCTTTGTAAACTCACAATATAGTTACTACATCTTGAAATAACCGTGATAAAGTCATAAATGAAAATTAGTTTTATGCAATTAAACTAGATATTAAAGTACATTATTATTATAATCATAAATATTATCATATCTTGTGCAAAACTACTGTATTAAATTAAGTATATTGCAAATATATTCTGATTATAGGTTCCTGGCACACATGCTAATAAGCAACAATTCTTATATCTGGGTCATATTGTTTAAAATGTACCATTGTATATTGATATGCTATATTTATGACTAAATATGAAATACTGATCTATGACAGTTTGATCAGCTATCTAATTACCAAGCGTAATTAAAAATGTATCATGAAATCTTAAGAAAGAAAATAAGATCAACAGTCTGGTGTATATGCAGATTTTTACATGTCAGTACCACAGAAAAAACAAATTACTCTATAACTTTCGATTCCTAAGGAAAAGAGAGAACCTGAATATGTAGTGCTGTAATCAAAATGCATATTGCACAAATACTATTTAGCTTAATTATAATGTGATATATAAATTTTTTTTGGTCAAACCAAACTCATGAACAGCATAAAAAGACTGAAAGCATTTTTAAAGAAAATGTTCTATGATTTGTCATTTAGCTTATCCCACTGATTGTCCACCCAAAATTAAATTAACAGAGGCACCAAACAATAACAAAAATTGTCAACTACATTCTGTAGCATAAAGTGATGGAAATTGATCTCCACTGATACCAATAATTTAGATTTCACTCAAACAAAAAAGGCAAAGTTGTGTAAATGTGAGAAGCTGCAACATTTCCAGAGACTAAAATAGTCCACAGTGAAAACAGTTTGCGTCACAAAACTAATCACAAAGCTGCATGTGATGAGTAAGAAGAGAATGAGAAGTCTCAAGTAGTTAGTATTACTTTCATACAGCAGTGTGGAGGAATACTTTTGTCTTTTGAAGTGAGACCAAACCTAGTAAGATGTTGATAAAAAGGTTCTAGATTAAGAGAAGGCACAAAGATACAAAACCCTCACACTGGAATGAAGATTATTAGTAAATTGCAGCCTGGCTGGTTAAGACCACAGGACTATAGCACTAGACTCATTTTTAGGACTACTTAGTTTAGTCTGTTTTTACTGTGAGGTCCGTGGCAAGAGAGATCTTCCGGAAGTGGTACAGCAGGTTGGTGCAAATGACACAATGCCAGTGTTAAACAAAGATTCAGAGCTGAAAGGACTGTTCACTATGACCTCCAACAGTGATGTTCAGTGCAATGACTTAACAGACCTGCAAGTTCATTCAGTGCAAAACGTGGCAATACTGATGAGTAAACTACTCAAACCACAGGTAAATCTTCAGCCAATTTCCTGCTTATTATCAGGACTATCTAAGCTAGTGTTGGCTGCTTTGACGCTGCCCTGCTCCGATTTGGTAGCTTGAAAGATACGCATTCCATTTGGTCTCTTTTCTGTAATCTTATTTTCAGGTCTCACTATGATACGAGAGACATTTTTGGGAGGATCAGACTTTTTGAGAGGTGGATGAGGGTCTTCGCCAATGCTGATACTTAGGTTGGTGTACAATGGCTCAGTTACTTTGGACAGGAGTTCATAGGTGAGGGAGTTTAGCCCATCAGTTCTCCAGTTCAACCTGGTGCGTTTTAACAAATCAAATCTGCAAATAAACAAGTAACAATATCATGAGTGATCTGCATTTGTATTTCTTGCATTTGCAGACACTGATGATTATCCCAGTTGTTATACTCAATAAATGTACAAATTGGCTAAAAATGGGGACTCAGGTTATATGAAATATATATTTTGGTGGATAAACATACTAAAAAAGAAGAAATAATTATATAAAAAAATCAATTACAATTAATAATATTATCTGATCTCATTATCTTCTGCTTAAGCCTACACTAGGGTTGTGGGGTTTCCTGGGCAGATATGTTGATGCATTGCTGGCACTAATACTAAAATTAATAATATAGTAAAATGAAGGATAATAAAACCCTGAACATTCTCAATAAAACATTTTATTATCAGTTTTTTTGTCTTTTTGTCCATGACTTTCTGGTCTTCCTTACTCTAGAGGAAAGTGCGTTGGTAAGGGTTTAATGTTATATTACCTTCTAGGATTCTGCTCATTGCCCTGGTCCCCTTTATGCTTAATCATTTTATAATGGCCCACGGCCACCGGAGGGCGCACGATCTTCATTCCAGAGAGACGAACCCTGAAGAGACATCAACACAAAGAAAATAAAAACAATACATTTTATGTAAGGATTGCGCAGTACCTTTAAAATGGAATAGTAGACAACAGCAAAATTTGTGTGAGTAGCAAAACTGTACCATGAAACTATAATCAAAGTATATGTATGTATAAAGTATGTGTATACATATACATACACACATACACACACACATATATATATATATATATATATATATATATATATATATATATATATATATATATATATATAAATAATCTATCTATCTATCTATAATATATATACATACTGTATATATACATTACACATACATCATATATAACACAATAATTATAACACAAAATTCTAATTTGTATGTATATTCGCTAGAAGTTGTTTTTTTAAATTGCTTTGGTTGTTCTACAACTGTTTTGCATTTGAATCTGGGTCATAGAGACGTCACTGTGGGTAGAGCTGTTGTCTCACAGCAAGAAATACTGGGTTCAACATCGGAGCAGACAGTCACAGTCCATTTTGTATTTATATTCACATATTCTTCCTGCCTCCATCATTTTCTTTGGGATTTTTTGTTCCATGGTCCAATAAAAGGTAAATCGGGTGAATTAAAGATTTCAAATTGTCCTTATTTCTAGATAAGTGTAAATGGGTTTGTGAATCTGTCTTACAATCAGCTGGAAACCACACAGTGAGAGCTGGAATTGGCTCCAGCAACATTAATGTTCCTAACTATATGATAACTAGTTCAGACTATGTCTAAGTATGTAGTATGTATGTAGTTAGTCTAGTATGACTAACACATAAAACCTTTAGGCAGATAGGCTACAGCAGCAGCTTGTAGTAGTAATAGTAGTACAATGTTTTTTAAAAGTCAGTTTTTCATAAGTCAGTGAATGTGTATAAAATCACTGTGGTCATTTGTTTGAGGTGTGTTAACAAATATCAAAAGAACAAAAAGAACAGCACTGACATCCACTAATAAGGCTAACACATTCGGAACCAACCAGGAAATATCACCAACATTAATAAACTACGGCAGAAACATGGGAGTGAGAGGGAATGGGAGAGGAAATCACAGAGAAAAGGAAAATATCCCAAAACTAAAAATGATAAAACTCACGGCTGCTTAAACCTTAGTTCAAACCTTAAACCTTGTTGCTTGCTTGAGTTGTCCTCTAAATTTAGTAATAAATAGTCCAATTGTTCTTTAGGTTTAAGGCAAACATAAGTTGAAGCATTGAATATCAGCACCAGTGATTAATGAGTGTACTTACTGACCCTTCCAGTGGCTATGCAGGAGTGATCGTGAGGGAGTAGAGAGATGCAGTTGTAAGAAGCATGTTGATGAGAGGGTCAGTGAGAGCACAATGAAGAGAAAGAGTAACACTCAACATGCAACACAATCACACACTCATTTCACAAGGTGCAGTTCTCATATGGTTCACGGTCCTTGTCCTTACCGAGCAGCGATGTCATCATCCTCTCCTCCCCATCCCCAGTACTGATTTGGGAAGCCATTCATCCTGAGGTACTGACCTGGAGTGACAGCTGACACTCCTCCAAAATACTGTGGATATGGAAGTCTACAGGGTAAATCAGTGAGGAGAAAGTGTCTTACCAAATGGTTTATCTAAACATGTCTTTAGCACATTTTTTTAAATGACCCTACCGATATCTGAACTTATCCATTGCCACAGACAGGTGAGTGGGGTACTGGGGGTGGCATGTGTAAGTGTTGTGGTCATTTTCCGGCAGCAAGTCCACGTCATGTAGAAATATGCAACCCCAGTCCTCCTCCTTCAGAGCCTCACGCACGCCCACATTCAATAGCTTAGCACGGTTAAATGTTGAGTTTCCTGACTGAGATCAAACCAGATGTTAGCCACATACTTCAATGAACTCCTATCAAAACCTATTTTCTTGTAAATGTGGGTATAATCAGACCTGATGCACAATATAGATGCCATAATGGATCTGCTGCCGCTGTAGGAACGGGTGCAGATGGTAGAGGAGTGTTCTCAAGTGGCTCTGCCGGTTCCGGTAGGGGACCACAATAGCTGTGTGGTGCCTCGCTTCACAGTCTGGAGGGCGGTAATGGCCCCCTGGAGTCACCAGAGGATTCTTCTCTTTTATCTCTTCCAGGGAAGGAGGTGAGGACAGGCGCACAGACACCGGACCCACTAATACAAACCAACAAACAACAGTTATTATACTGCGTATTGCACACCTAACTCACTGTCTGCAGGATTGGATAATAGAGCGTACTGCTAATCCAAAGAGAAACAAGCAATCTTATAATATAAACCTTATGCAAAAAAACCTAATTGAATGGATTTATGGTCAAGAAATCCTTGCATTTGTATATGTTAAATCAAACTAGTGTGGTTTAAAAATGAGCTGCTTAAGAATATTTGTAAGCCACAATAAAGTGTCTGCAAAATAAGGTAATGTATTCCTGCAACGAGCAAATCAAGATTTTATGGCAACACCAACACATTCACATTTAACACTGTCT
Source organism: Corydoras maculifer (assembly GCA_019802435.1). NCBI lineage: Eukaryota > Metazoa > Chordata > Actinopteri > Siluriformes > Callichthyidae > Corydoras > Corydoras maculifer. The sequence goes on along the minus strand of JAFMOD010000550.1, from coordinate 2,021,354 downwards.
TATCTACCCGCGGTATATGCATGATTTGTTTTTGATAACGTATTTAACATGATTTTATATAACAATTTAAGATCACTGAGATAAAGTACAGAAAATATTAAGAAACATCATATATGATAAATGTATACTGAAAAATACTATAAATATTGAATAAATATATAAATAAATATTGACATTACATGGTTGTCATGTAAACCTTTAAATTATTTATATATCGGAATTATCTTGCTATATGAAATCCAGACTCACCAAGCAATGGTGAGGGCAGTTGGCAATTTCTGAGCTGCTGCTCAACTCCACTAGGGGCTGGGTGAGGAGGCAGTAGGGCACCAAGCTGGCTAAGGTTGGTATAGACATCATGTGGACGAGAATAGTCAAACTCAGGCTCTGAAGAGTGTATCAACACAGAGACCAGGCCACGGAAGCCTCCCAGGGAGAAGTAGAGAACAAATGCAAACTGGAAGCCCACCAACAGAGCCAGTGTACAGGGAGAGTCTAGAGCCCTGCCACAGCACGGCATTACTGCACCAAGCACCAAAAAAGGATAATGGGGCAGTGAGAGAAATGTGCAGAATGTGGTGTGCAGGGAGGAATGGAATGTTGAGTCATGGGCATAAACTCAAAGCACCAAAGATTTTTTGAGATTAAGACTGATTAGCCAGACCACTTAAAATCAGAACAGGTTATAATGAAAGATAACGTTGGTAAAAAGGGCTAAAATGCTGAATGCAGCTCAGGGATGAGGTGTAAAGGTGTCACCATGTCTCCTGGGAAAACAAAAAATATATAAATATTAGACTGATTGTATAGCTTATTATGGTTTAATAAGCAAGTTGGCTTCAAGTTTTTTCTTATATAGTCACTATGTTTAGAAATCTATTTAAAGCTGAGCACATGCTCCATATTGACCTCAAATAGATATTAGAGAATTTTGCAAAAAGAGAGCCAAGAAGATTCAAACAAGTTAAAATGTTACTTAACCCTGCATCATTGATTGTTTGTGGTCAATGGCATTTAAGTATATTTTCATCATACCTTGAGCCATATTCATTAAATTAATTGTTTTTTGTTTGTTTAAATGCATTAATCACTACTTCTTGACAGGTACACAGCAGAGAAGCAATATAGTCATAAAGGGGTCAGGAACTTTAGTATTTCCAATACACTCATCAGTAATGAGTTTGGAATTGGAGAGAAGAGATCCACACAGGACACACAGAAAGGACCCTTGTTTTCCTTTCTACAATTCATGCTTCAAGGTGAAAGTTCTAACTGCTACAACATGATGCTTTCAATTATGCGCTCACTTAATCTTTAACTGCACATTCAAATTCAAATCTGGCTCCCTAATCGGTTTTGCATTAAATTATAAACTTTGGAATAGGGGCGGCACGGTGGCTTAGTGGTTAGCACGTTCGCCTCTCAGAACTAGGGATTCCTGGTTCGATTCCCAATCTGGGTTGTGTTTCCATGTTCTCCCCGTGTCCGCGTGGGTTTCCTCCAGGTTCTTCGGTTTCCCCCCACAGTCCAAAAACATGGCTCAAGTCAAGTGAATTCTCCAAATTGCCCCATATGGAGTGTGTGTGTCCAGTGATAGATTGGCGCCCTGTCCTGGGTGTATTTACCCAGCGCCCGAAACATTCTCCCCTGGATGGGCATGGGGAACCCCCCGCGCCCCCAAGAGAGGATAAAGCGTAAGATAATGGATGGATGTACCTTTGGAATAGCCATTCTGTTTGAGATGCTAAAACACTACCTATATTTAGAGTGAAGACATATTTATTAATTCAAGTATTTAACTGATCCCTATAGATGCGGATGGCAAGGTTGAAACTGACACTTTTGGGGCCCTATTTTGTAGTGCCCTACACTGTTTTAGTCAGTGAAACCAGAGTATCAAGTTAAACTACACCAAATAATGACTTTTTCCTGATTATCATGTACTTTGTATGAGACGTTTTCATTTAAGTTGTCACCTATGACAACCTTCTTTTCTGAGGTCCTGCAAAAAATCCAAGTAATGAACTGGGAACTCCTAAATTGTTGCGAATGACCAGTGATCATTCACAAGTGTACATAACTGAACTTATACAAATTTAGCTACAAAGCAAATTTAACAGTAGATCAAGTAATTACTGTTAAACTGAACACTTGTAAACAATCTGTATAATTATCATAGTAATTTTGCACCTTGTTAAACTGCCTGCCCCTCTAAGAAGGACATGTCTGCCAATAAAGCTTGGTTTTCTTTTAGAATCCAATTGTATAGCCTGTCAGAACGGAAAATATGGGATCTTCAGAACACTTTTTAATTAATTTATTTATTTTTGTTTTCCAATTGCAAATGTTACTTTCAAATTCACCTCAATCAATTTACATAAAGTTTCTAAATTGATCATATGAATATTTCTGCATTCTGTCACATTGCAATAGGTATTGTTGAGTATAAGTGTACAACTTAAACATTTAGTAATTCAGGTTCAGCACACAAGTATAATGTACAGCAAATTTTTTTATAGATGTATAGAATAGAAAATATTATTAATAGGTTAATGCAAATGCTCACTACTACTTAACAGACTGAATCAGGGTAAACTTTTGCTTTTAAAATACTTAACACTGTAATTGTACAATGTAGTGACACTTGTGACTCACAATCATGCAAATCGATAATGAGGCTTAAATAAGCAGATATGATGAAAGCAATCCTAGTTTTCAGTATCAATATCTCCTCATGTTAATATTGTGTTGCAGATGATGTTCAAATTAAGCATAATCATAAACTGACAGCGTTTTAAACAAAACAAATGGCAATTTTATTTTTTGTACGTTCCAGTGATTTCTGAAATATTTTGAAAATACTAATAAAAACAATATTAGTTTGAGTTTTAAGGCTCTTACATTACCTGTGCGTTCGCTGGTACCTCCTCTTCCTCGAACACGTCCCAAAACATTCAGAGACGTCCTGTGTAAACTGTTAGTGAGTTTAATATGCACAGAGTAACGAGATATAGTACAAACACTAACAACAAGAACAATTATATAATAACAAGTATATATTATATATAATACAATAATATATTATATATAATAAACGTTATCATCATAATTATCATTATTGTGTTTTTCTGTAAAACGCTAAAACCAAATAGACATATTAGAGTTGCGTTGATGTAAAATGAAGATATTTGCTTCTCCTTGAACTCACCTCGTTTAAGCTCTGCGGCTAAAATCCAGCTCGAGGCTTTGTAGCGGCCTTCATCTCAGCATCAATCACCACTGTTGACATTCTAGATTCACCGTAACCGATTGGATTTGTCGAGGTCAAAACCGACCAAAACCAAAAGATAACCATCCACCGTCTGCCCTGTACCTCGCGTAACACCGAATTAAAGCGTTAGCACGTCACGCGTGCGTTTATGGACCGGTACCGGAGTGATGCGTTAACGGCCATGTTGAGCGCTGTGACGCTACTTTATTCACTGAGCGGCGGAGCTCCGGCCAGCCTGCGCTCCCACAGCCCCAGTTCTCCCGCATTAATATAAAATCACCATTAATAGGAGTTTTAATTTATATAGAAGAGCTGCAAAGATGATGGAGTGTTTAAGAGTATGCTCATATTTGAGTAACATCTGTGGTTGCTACTTGAAATTATATGAGTGGCAAATTGAAACCAGCCAGCTATAAAGAACGTGCTAAATCACACGAGTGCCGTTTAAAGTCATCACATCTTAAGAACAGGATGATTTTAAAACTTGTCTTGAACACCTACAGAAAGTACGACAGTAGTAACTGCAAAACTTTTCTAAAATGATGCACGATTGGTTAAGTGGATTACGATTATTGCTTTAATAAATTAATAAACACAAAGAAATACAAATATCTGAGCAGTAGGGTTTTTTCAGCAGTACTGTGAAAGTCAGAATCAATCAAATATTATGCATGCTTATTACTTAATAAGCTTGTTCCAGTTCTGAATTAAAATCAGTGATTTTATATTTCTTTAGTCATTTTTCTTGCAAGCTTGCTAGTGTCTATTCAATCCTGATGTTACTAACCTGCATCTTTTTAGTATAAGGTGCAAAAATCACGTATACATTATTACAAATACAGTATCTAACATAGAATAAAGCCTTAAATGTAGTGGAGCAGCATATGGAATGTGTACAAGCTGTTTTACAATATACTCATTCCATACAGCCGAACTGTCCAACTAGCTAATAATAAACCATAATAATAAGCAAAATAATGATCACACCGCTATTCACTAATATAGCTTATATGCAAAGTTTAAAGCCTGATGTGGAGTTGTAGAGTCATGTATGAATACATGCTACTTATTTTTATAATGTATTAATATATTTTTCAGAGCATCTTATAATAAAATTTCCTGCGTTTTAAATGTCCACATAATGATTGTGTACCAGAAACCTACAATGCATTGTCTTTATTTATTTGTTGTAACTATTTGAGTAATCTGCCATTTTGTGTTCATATCGAGCAAAAACACATATATGTGTATTAGGTTGCCTTTTACTTGAACCATTTTTATTCATAAATTCAACTTTTCAACTTACAAATTTATCTTTCTCCTTATATTTTGCATTTGTAGTAGCAAATGATGGTCATATATCAGGTATTCCCTGTTAGTATAATTGGGAATTTTATTTGTAATATGAAGCAGATGAGCAAGTACAAGCACAGACAGGCTCAACCCATCTATAACATTCATCTGGAATGAAAAAAGGCATTGTGCAAAACATTACATTAGGAAAGATTAGCTCCAGACATATTGAAGGCACTGAATAGGCAGTGGGGCCTTTGGAATTAAGAGACTGCATTATAATTGACAGTTTTACAAATAATACACTTGCTTATCCCTTACAAACAGCTCCCTTTCACCCTTATCTGAAGGTCCCATAATCACAAGTGACAGTGACAAGTTTACACAAATACTGTGACATTATAAGCTATATAATTTAAATAATAATAATAATAATAATAACAACAATAAAAATAATGTTCATGAATAAGTGTAACCAGTTGGTAAATTGAATTGTAAATTTGCTTTGAAACATGGCCAGGTTATGTTTTCAAGGATTTTATTTCCCACATTATCTGGCAATAAAAGATTCTTCAGGTAATCAGCCCCAGGCTCATGTTGAATGCTCTTCATCAATGTGAATCCACCGAATTAAATAACTTGCATAGTCTTTTCAGTTTACTACTTCTATTTTATTTTCATTTATATATATATTTGTTATTGTTGCTTTATTTCTTGTAGTTTCCAAAATGTATAGACAACCTATCACTAACACAGCGGAAAGTTGCTGGCTGTACCTCCCAGTATTGAACAGGATTGCCATAAAGACTAATGCCATTGTAAAAGCTCCTCTTCATACCAATGAACTGAGGACAGAAGTCATCAATGTTCAACTTGCTTATGTTGTTGTAATGGAGGTAGACCACCTAAAAATTAATAAAATTAATGATGCAAATAGAAAAATATGTAAGAAATAATGCAAAGCACTTATATTCTGCAATTTATATTCTTAATTTTTTTGTTTCCATGTTTTTTTTTTGTTTTATGTAAACTTTGTATTGGGTAATTTCTAAGTCTAATTTCTAGTATCTTAACCTTAACATGTATCCATTACCTGCAGATACTTCATTAATGGTAAGCCTTTGGGTACATGCTTTAGTCGGTTGTTTTCCAAATGGAGTTCTCTCAGGTTTGGCAAAAAAGTCAAGCTGCCATCCTCAATGTTGCGGATTTCATTGTAGCCCAGGCCTAGTCTGGAAACAAATGTACAAATTCAGCACAAAATGTTAACATTTAAATGAACACCCATAATGACATAAAAATAAAAATAAATGACAGAAACAAATAGCAAATCAAATGTAATTAGTTAAACTTATTCTTTAAAATGAAATTCTCTAAAATATCTAAGGTAAAGTAAACTTTCTTTTATTAAAGGAGATACCTGTGTATTTACCTGTTTTCTCTGTCTTTAGTCTAAATTAATTAATTACGTATGGCATTTTTAAATCCTAAAAATATACACAAATTTACAAAAAATGTACTCAACATATTGCTACATAAGTTTAAATAACTTTCATCATAAAGACATTCAGAGAGAGGTATTATGCAGCAGCATCGCAGGACAAGTTAAGCACACCAGAGAATCTGGTTAAAACCTTATGAATAAATAAACAATTAAATTAAATCCTACTGAGAGCAAAATTATGCAAATAGATCCTATGATAAATTCATGTGTTTTTCATTTTGATCTACATACATCAGTGGATTGTGAGGTACAGTTTAAAAAACACAATTTTAAAACAACAAAATATTACAGTATTTGTAATAGATGAGACTAAAAAAAATAGCTAGTAAGGATGCCTTCATTTAAAATTCAGTCTTTGGTTGAAAAATGGGTCTAATTTGCTTTAAAAGTAGACTGCAAGTTTAGTAAGAACTTGGGTCTTTTACTAAAATAATGGCTTTATTCACAATCTAAAATACATGATTCTGTGGAAAGATTTTCTAAATGTACAGTAAACTGTGTAGACATTGTAGACCCTCAGAAGCTACTACAATAACTATTTATGAAAGCCTTACTCATGTTTTAATACTGCATCAGAATATGCTATATATTAAGTTATTGCACAGTGAGAATGTCAGGCGTTGATTCTATACAGAAATCCCTCTGCTCATCTCAAATTCCCCAAAGGACAGCGGAGATGTGTGCAATGAGCCAATGAATCCACATGCCAACTTGTTTTGTGAAAAAAGATGAGTTAAGAAAACCATTAAGAAAGACAACATACAGACTGTTAACAGACAATAATGCAAAAAAGTAAATTTGTCATAGTGAGGGATGTATCAAAACTTTTGTATACATTTGTATAAAGACATCACTGACACATAGGGAAATACTGGGAATTTTAGGTCATTTTATAGAACTTCTTTGGATGGTTTGACAGGAGAATGAACCAAAGTCTAATTCAGATCTGTCCATTTGAAAATGTATGATCAGACAACAGCAACACCAAATTACTGGTTAGAAGAAGACTTGTATCAAGCAACAATAGTGAAAGAAATCTACTTAAAATCTGCAACTCTTTTAAAAAGTGCAATTGTAAACATAACCTTTTTTTGAGTGTGAGATGTAAAAGCTAGTTATATTATAAATTATGCAAATCAATACATTAAAGAAAACCTCTTATATTTCAATATTTAATATCTACAAAAAATTGTTTGCTGTTTGGTATAGGAATTTGTATTTACAGTATGCTTATGATATAAATCTAGATTTTTAAATGTTTTAGATTACAGGTATCAGTATTAAATATTTCAATTAGCATTAGATAACATGAGATGTCTATCGCAAGAATGATGTCATATGACATTTAATGAGATATTCATTGAAAACTAAAACTAGTCCTGTTCATGTGCACCAGTAAAGTTTCTTCAGGCCTGCCAGCACGTTCTCACACATCTCCAACTGTACCTTCACAGCATTAGGTGGCACTGTTACCACAGGCAAGCCCAAAGATCTGTTGTGTCAAAAGTGACATTCTGACCAACCTGTACAACTGCTTGTAACTTTTCAGATCCTCCAGCTCAATTGCTTGTATCTTGTTTTGGTCCAAATGGAGCTCATGAAGACTGTCAGGAAGATCTGAGATAAAACAGACCATAAAGTACTGAAAACAAAAAAAGTGCCAACAAGTTTCTAGTAGTAAAACAAAACATAATGAAAGTAAAGACAGTAGTTTTATAGCAATAACAAATCAAGAGCCAATAAAAGTAGAGGAATGACTGTGGTAATTATAGGCTGGAAACAGACAATTACCTTTAGGGACCCCAGTTAACATGGCTTCTGAGATGCGCAGGTAATTAAGCTTGAGACCTTTAAATGCTCCAGGTTCAAATCCACTGTTGTGAATGGGGTTTCCACCCATTTCTGTAATTCAAAGTAGATTTATTTATTTCAACACATTTGGCATCTGAAAATACTGTCTACCAAGACAGTAATAATAATTGTAGTGCATAATACTGAGATAGATTCAAACCTATGCAGTTCATGCGACCAAGACCAGAAAAGGCGCCTTTGGGCACTTTCTTAATGTGGTTGTCATGGATGCGCAGCTCCACCAGTGAGGGTGGAAGGTTTTTAGGTACTGCAGTCAGCAGATTTCGTGAGAAATAAAGCTTCTGTAGATGGTGCAGTGGTGTGAAGGCTCGTGGATGAACTTTCGAGATCTTATTGTTAACTAGTGACAGAGCCTTGAGGAAAAAAAAAAAAGAAATTAATTAGAGACACATTTACAGGGTTTCAGCTAAAAAAAAAAAAAACTGATTAAATGATAAATAATGAACAGTAGATGGTGCATTGACCATATTAAGTATCGTATGTCCACATTTGTGGGAAAAAATGTACTTGGCTGTGAGAGCATGATGGAACCAAAATATACCGCTTGGAAACGACCCCAAGATTTGGACCAGGAGGGTCATTCTGCTGTGAAAAATTTGAAACAGTTTCAACATCCTGTTGGGCTGTTTGGACAGTCATCCCCCAACATATTTTATAAATCTCTTTTTAAATCCACATGATGTGCACTCATCATCTCTTTATTATCCAGACTTTATATTATAGTATATTTATTTTCTGTCTTTTAGATAGACCTGTGTGTAGTTAGCTCTCTTACGTAGAGGTTACTGAGGCCTTTGAAGTCATTTTCCTTTAGCTCCGTAATGTGGTTGTTTTGCAGGTCCAGTAGTTTGGTGTCAGTGGGAATGTTTTTGGGGACTTCAGTCAAACCTGAATAATAACAAAAATTAGTCCATTTATGTTTTAGTGTGCACGCACACTCACACATACACACACAAAAGCCTATGACATGCTCTCCATCTGGTTTAGATTTACAAAACCTCTTAATCTGGGTATTTCTCTAAGTCAGCAAAAGTAAGCAAATGAATATAAAAAGAAATGAAACTGAACACCGCAACAATGACAGATATAAAATATTTACTGTGACCGAGAGCCGAGAGGTGTTTAAGGGATTTGCAATGAACCATGAAGCTGTCCTTTTTAGAGTTGCAAAGATAATATAAATATATAACATATGAACATCAATCAGGTTTATCAGCTGCATATAAAGCTGCACACAAGGCTACACTGTGACCATGTCTATGTCAACTGTAAGGATATAAGAAAAAGATTTCCAGGATGGAAAAGTTTATATTGTTTTCTGTTGTCTGGCCATTTAATCATTCATAATGCAATAAATGTAAGGTCAATACACCCTTTGTCTTAGTTTACATCTTCCCATAATTTACACTATATGTTAATAAAAAGCCATTTAAAACAATTAAGCCACTGCATACAAAAATCTGATATAACAGCCTAGGGTTTAAAGTATACTTTAACATAACCTTTAGCCAATTTTGTTGCTTAAAAATGTTTTTAGTGCATGTCTTTAGAGATTAAATCTCTGCTTCATCAAGATGTGGAACTAAATCAGATACAGTAGCTTAAAATATATTCCATATTTCTTCTGCCACTGCCACCTATTATTTTAGATTTAAATAGCTAATAATACTTTAAATTTGATTATATATAAATAATATATATTATTTTGATTTTAGAGATGTACTTATTGTCAGTAATTTTATTACTTATTCTTTTTGTGTATTATAACAAAATAAATGGTGTAAATGGTGCAGATGTGACTACTGCCATTCCCACCATAGATAAATAAAGTATTCTAATTCTGAGTTCTGTCTTGATTTTGGGTCCAAAAGGATTTTATTTTGTCTTCCTTATTATTTTCCCTAAAAGATAAAACCATTAAAATTTGAATAGTTCAAAGGACAACTTTAACAAACTTCCAACCAGCTTTTCAATTGATATCATTAACTGCCATTATTTGTAATGCATAATGCACACATTTAAGAAATGTCATTACATCTGAAATACATCTGAGGGCAAAGTAGCTTAGTGGTTAGGGTGTTGGGCTATCAATCTGAAGGTTGGGGGTTAAAATCCCAGGTCCACTAAAGTTACCAATGTGGGTCCTTGAGCAAGGCCCTTAACCCTCTTTGCTCCAGGAATGTGGTTAACCCTGTGCTTACCTTGTGAGTCACTTTGAATAAAAGTGTCTGCCAAATGAGCGAATGTAAATGTAAATAAAAACAACAACCTTAGATTACTGAGGCTATCCCTTTTGTGCTTATAAACTCTTTAACTTAAAATACATTACAAATGTAATTGGATTTGAGCTGTGTCAAAATAAAGTGCACAACCTTTCTACTTATTGAGTACAGATTCCAGATTAGAGAACCCAATTTCTTTGAGGCTAACATGGGGTCCATAATTAATCCTAGAAAAAAAAAATACATGGCTCCCGAACTTTATAACTTCAAATGGTTTGATAAATGCTTTAAAAATAAATAAAAACTAACACGCTTGGCTAAATAAATTGCACTCATAAATGAGGAGTGAGTCACTTTACTTTTGTGAACACAGCAATATATCTAAAAACTGACTTTTGTCTGAAACAAATAACTATCTGTAATACTAGAACTACAGAAAGTGTATAGTATATGAAGCTGTTAAGTGAAAATCTTTTGCATCAGGATCCTTGTATATTGTATTTTCATTGCAAATGGTATGCATTTGCAACAATCTACTTATTTTAGTAAAAAGGCTTCTGTTTACACCTATTTTTTTTACTGTGGCTATAAATCCACAAAGTCACTTACGAAGGTCAGAGCACTGCACGACTCTCAGCTGACACTGGCACCCAAATGGACAAACAGGAAACTCATGGGGTGGCAGTTCTTCAACGGCTGATCCTTCCTCCTCATCCCTCATCATTATTGTTGTCAGACCTCCCCCATCACCGTCAATGCCAAAGTCCCAGAATCCCCTCTGCTCGAAGGGGAGTGCAAGTGAACGTGAAGACAAACTGAACACACTCAGCAGCAGCAGGAGTGACTTGTGACAGAACATCACTGAGATAGCAACAGCTTTCTGTAGCAGACAAAAAGAAAGTTGCAAAGAGAAAAAAAAAAGAAAAGTTCACCATCTCTTTTAGTGTTTTACTTTATGTGTTCTTACATCATTTATATGTAGTCGAAGACCATAATTGTAGACTGTGAGAAAATAACAGACCTAACCCTCTTTTAGTTCATTGTATTTTGGTCACCTTTAACACTATTCCCATATTATGTATATGTAGCCTTTTCACATTTTTATATAAAAATATATATCATGTACATTCTAGGCGGCACGGTGGCTTAGTTGTTAGCACGTTCACCTTTCAGCACTAGGGATTCACGGTTCGAATCCCCATCTGGGTGGAGTTTCCATGTTCTTCCCGTGTCTGCGTGGGTTTTCTCCGGGTTCTCCGGTTTCCTCCCACAGTCCAAAAACATGGATCAAGTCAATGGAATTCTCAAAATTGCCCCATATAGAGTGTGTCTGTGTGAGTGAGTGTGTGCCCAGCGATGGATTGGCGCCCTGTCCTGGGTCTATCTGCCCAGCGCTCAAAACGTTCTCCCCTGGATGGGCATGGGGAACCCCACCGCGACCCTAATAGAGGATAAAGCGGGAGAGAATGAATAAAATGAATGTACATTCTAAAGGTAAAAAAATGCAAATACCAATAATATAAGAAAGTTCAGCAACAATGTAATTTACCTTTTTATAAACAATTTGTTAACAAGGAATATCAACTTAAACTGCATTAATACATTAAGTAAAACAAAGCATAACAAAGCATAGCAGGATTGTTCCTCTATTGCCATTCAGTGGGAAACCCAAACATTCTATTTTACAACATTTTTTTATGGACCCATACATTTATTTATATACACAATTATTTTGTAGTCATTTGGATGGTGGCCAATATATGTAATGTTTACATTACTCAATAGAATGGCAGAAAAATTATGTTAGTTATTTGAACTGTGGGATGAATGTTGGTGCCAGGTGGTTATGGTATGTAACTGCCAATCCCCTGAGATGTAGGAGTTCAAGAATGGTGCTGCACAGTAAAACACTCAGAAACAGAAATGCTATGTTGAAGAATGAGCTCAACAGAGAAGTACGAGACTGGTTTGGTACTTCAGATAACAATTCTTTGAATGTAGAGCCAAGTGGCTTGATGATTTTTCATCATTGTTTTACCTGTTATTACACATATCTGCAATATACAAAAATGAAACTTTGTTAACCAAATAATTAAAACTTTTATATGAAACGTTACAGAGGTAACCAGAGAATAACGAGACAACCTGGGTGTGTGTTCATATGTCTGGGACAAGATTGGTCATACTTTGTGGTGGCAATGGAAAAGTCTAACAGGGCTCTGTAAACACACAACCCATTCATTAGACAGGAAAAGGGGAGGTGAGGTTATTTCTGAAGTTCAGTCTTCATTTGTGTGATTTAGAGAGAGGGGAGAACATGTTCATGATATCATACTTGCATATGGTCCAGCTGGGAATGATGTAGCCCTATAACAGGAACAAAGATGGGATAATGGTCCATTCGGCTTAGGTTTAGCAGTAACAACTAATGATAGTCAATTAGTAGAATATTTTTTTAAAATAAGAGCCATTTAGAATGCTACACTGTTGTCACAACTGATCTCCAACATTAATCCAAATCTAAGGATCACTTACACTTTGTCTAAATGATCACCTGTTATATATAAGAAAAGTAAAAAGCATAAAAATTATAAGAAAGTATCAAGCATAAAAAAACTAAACCTTGAGTTACTGCAAGTCACAACCAGCAAAATATTTTTACTTGATTATGATTTTTCTTTCCTAATCCCACTGACTTAAATGCTTACCACAGATAAAACAAATTGCATAAATGTGATTTTGCAAATTTCCCCAGGTTACCAAAGGGAGGGACATACAACGCTCAGCTTTTACTTCACAAAGTCCAATGTGTAATAAATTGCTCAATCGAGAGTAAAAAAATGTTTGGAAATAAGTACTGTTACATTACCGAGGATGAAAAACAGGTCACGAAGGTTTAGAGTAAATATTAAGAAGAACAGTGTGAAGAACAGTCATTAAAAAAAATCTGTAAATAATAATTGTTATTTTGTGTTAAATAGTTCAAAATAAAAATAGATCACATAAAAGGATTTCATAATTTTCAACTTTAAAATATTTCATTAAAGTATACACTAAACATTCATTCATTCATTCATTATCTCCCGCTTATCCTCTATTAGGGTCGCGGTGGGGGTCCCCATGCCCATCCAGGGGAGAACGTCTCGGGCGCTGGGCAGATAGACCCAGGACAGGGCGCCAATCCATCGCTGGGCACACACTCACTTACACAGACACACTCTAAACGGGGCAATTTTTAGAATTCAATTAACTTGATCCATGTTTTTGGACTGTGGGAGGAAACCGGAGAACCCGGAGGAAACCCACGCCGACACGGGGAGAACATGGAAACTCCACCCAGATGGGGATTCGAACCGGGAATCCCTAGTGCTGAGAGGCGAACGTGCTAACCACTAAGCCACCGTGCCGCCCTATACACTAAACAAGCAAAGGTATTTAGGCATTGCTTTTAATAACTGAGTTTTGGTGTTTCATCCATCCAAGCCCTGCATTTTGAACAAGTGTATGCTTCAGATTCTGTAGGAACCAATTTGTTTCAGGATCACTATGCTGTAGTGAAGAAGCATATGACCTAGTGAAAAAGACAAGGTCCATGAAGGCATGTCTCTGTGAGTTTGATGTGAAGGAACTTGACTGGTCTGCACAGAGCCCATTATTTATGTCCATAGTCACATGTCTATATGTATATCATTTTTTCTTCTAAATAATTAACAGCACATAATAAAGTGATCATGTTTTGTTATATATTAAAAATATAGGTAAATATGGGTAAATATGGTCTCATGAGGATAGAGTACATTTACCAGTATTAAGGAATGAAACACAGGTCATAGAGCTTCCAGGTAAATACATAACCTTTAACCAGAACAGTTACTCTCAAAAAAACTGAAGAATT
>JAFMOD010000550.1:1896167-2005458 GCA_019802435.1 Corydoras maculifer | reverse complement strand
TTTTTTTTCTTTCCTACTTCAGTCGTTCACTTCAGTTCAGTGGTTCTGGGTTTCAAATAATCAGCTGGAAAAAAACAGTGATCTCAGCTGTAATTCAGTCACTACTTTTGCTTAAAAAAGTCTTTGACTGCCAGTGTATCAGTAACCACATGGCTTGGATGTGGCAAGTAGCATTTCTGCCAGAGAGTACAAACCAGAATCAGACCTGGTAGAAAGAGGACCAAACCACACAAGAAAAAAGATAGTTTACCGCTGTTGTATTACTAGTAGTTTTTTCTTATTGTGCTGGTTGCATCCAGTGTTTAAAATGACATAACAATCCTATCACATATATTTATATAAATATACAATATGGCCAAGATTAAATATCATCTTTAAAAAGTCTTTATAGGTTTAATAGGATTGTGAAATGTGTCTATGATAATTTAAACCTATATACTCAAAATGCACTTGCATATGAGTTCAGGAGCTGATGTTGGATGAGAAAACTTGCCTACAGTCAATGGACCAACTTTTTTTAAATCTAAATAAAGGCGGCATAATTTATAATTACAAAATCACAATTTTTATTAAGCAGTAATAATTAGTACAGATTACATGCATGCACTGAATTGATTCTTTAGATAGAAATAATCTTTATTTGTACTTAAATGACATCAATAGAAAAAAGACTGACTTGAAAGTCAGCACAGCCATAAGTGGTTAGCTTTTCTTAAAGGGACCTGTCACAAACTGATATTGAAAGAATTCATAACCCTCTCCGTTTTCCCTGCTTGTATTCATTACAGAAATAATTAAAACTACTGCTATTCTTGGTTATGAGATTAAACTGACTTAAAAGTAAGAAGTGTGTATCAATTTTAAAATCTTGGTACTGAACTGAATGTGTTTCGTTCACACCCAGTGAGTCAGTTTCGTATTAGATGGACATCAGTTTATACATATAATTCTTAAAAAAGTCACAATAGAAACATTTTAGCTCTATTTGTGGGCTTACCATCACCTCAAATATGGTATGTTTATTATTGAAAAGATGAAAGCTATAATTACAAGAAAGTCTGTTCATTTCTGTTGACGTTTTTGTGTATAATAGCATCTAACCACACTTTGTAATCACTGACTTACTGTAAATGTCTATTTAAACTCACAGTCTGAAGTTCTTTGATGTTTTATCCTTAAAGCAGTGTGCAGTTTACAGTGGATAGCCCAGACCCTGGCAGTAATTAATTCTGGCTTTTTAACTTTTAACTCTTACATTCAGATCATTTTGTGTTCAGTGATCATTAATGGCAATCTTTACAAAATATTCTTTACATAATCATTTACATCTTTACTTGGGGGTGGCAAGTGGCTTAGTGGTTAACACGTTCACCTCTCAGCACTAGGGATTCCCTGTTTGAATCCCAATCTGGGTGGAGTTTCCATATTCTCCCCGTGTCTGCCTGGGTTTCCTCCAGGTTCTCCGGTTTTCTCCCACAGTCCAAAAACATGGATCAAAGTTAATTGAATACTCCAAATTGTCCCATATAGAGTTTGTGTGTCTGTCTGTGTGAGTGAGTGTGTGCCCAGTGACAGATTCTGTGTCTGTGTGAGTGAGATTTGTGCCTTGGTGTATCCAGGGTGTGCCCCAAACGTTCTTCCCTAGATGGGCATGGGGAAACCACCCCCTCCGCAACCCTAATAAAGGATTAAGCATAAGATAATTGATGAATGGATCTTTACTTGGACTACAGATTAAAGTGATCTATTTTGCCTAGTGTCTTCCACATTTAAATCATCACACATACACACATATATACACACATTAGTGAAGTGAGGGTGATGGGTTGCCATATATTGCGCCCAAGGAGTATTTAAGGTTAGGTACTTTGCAAAAGGGCACTTCAGCCATTGATTTTGGTGGGAGCAGTCAGTTCCTTAAGCACTTCTACTTTATATATTTTATAGTTATTGTCAGTACATACAGTGGAGCTCAAAATGTTCACATAAATTTGACTTAAACCTCATTAGATTTTAAAAACAAGTCTTAAAAGTAGAAAAAAAGAACCAAATAAGTACAAATCAGATAAAAATACTAGACTTGGTCATGCAAAAAGTATTTTAACCTTTCGGATTATCAGCTAATTTTAAGATAAAATCATGATCATGCCAAGAGTAAGATGTGGAATAGTCTGCAAAGTACAAAATCTTCTTACCAGCAAAAGGCTTTTCTCACACTGATTAATTTATAAGACCATAAGTTCACCATGGGCAGCATGTTGGCTTAGTGGTTAGCACTTTTTCCCGGTTCGAATCCCCATCTGGGTGGAGTTTCCATGTTCTCCCTTGTCTCTGTTTCTGTTCTGTTTTCTTCCGGGTTCTCCGGTTGCCTCCCACAGTCCAAAAACATGGATCAAGGTAAATTTAATTCTTCAAATTGCCCTATATATAGTGTGTTTGTTTGTGTGTCTGTGTGAGTGAGTGTGTGCCCAGTGATAGATTGGAGCCCTGTCCTGGGTGTATCTGCCCACCGCCCGAAACGTTCTCCCCTGGATGGGCATGGGGAATCCCCAGCAACACTAGTAGAGGATAAAGTGGAAGATAATAGATGGATAGACAAGTTCACCATCAGGGTTGCAGAGAGAAGGCTACTGCTCTCTAGCAAAGAACATTGCTGTCTGTCTGCTGTTTGCTAAAGGCCGCATGGACAAGTCAGAAGATTGTAAGACAAAAGAAAAACACTGCATTCCAGCATAACACCTTACACAATCTGTGAAACAGCATGATGGTAGTATTATTGTTTGGATTTACATATGGGCGAGAAGGGCTTATGGTTCGACCAGCAAATTCTAAAGAATAAAATCTGTTTTAATTGTGGTTTAACTAAGTGCTTTTATTAAGTCCAAACTCATTAGAGATGGTTTTGTAATGTTTTCCAGGCTGATTAACAACTCTTCTTCCATGGTATTTAGAAATCTTATTTTTTTATGACATGATTTACTTCTACAAGATCAGACTTTGGCAGATCTCTGTTTTCAAACTTCCCAACTACATCCCATTATACTATTTTATACTATTTCATTTTAAAAAGAGACATTTTTTGTCAGTTTTTGTCACACATTCATGGAATATTTGATCATTTTCCTCAATAAATAAATGTGATGTCTATAATGTTTATCTTATTTTCTTGGGATGCTCCTTTTTATTTACTTTTAGGATGTTTAGTTGAAATTTTTGTGAAAATACAGAAAGAAGAGGTTTACAAACTTATCAAGCACCAATGTATACAAAGACATCTGTGAATCTTCACAATTAAATAGTTAAAAACTTAAACAACATTTGAAGCTCAAAGTTTTTGCAGAATCAAAGTGAATTACAATATTTAAAATAAAAGAAACTTGGCTGATCATTATACTCTACAAGAGTTAAAGTTTTTTTTTATTTAGATTTTTTTTTACAATAGTAAATTGTGTCAATTCAGCTTTACAGTGTTCTAACCCTGAACCCCCAAAGGGGTTCCACAAGGAAAAAATACCTTGTGTTATTATTTTTCTAGTAAACAACCTTGTGAGGACCAAGACTCAGTGCGGGCCAGGCAACATTAGCAGCAAGAGTTGGTCTTTTTTCCATCTGGGTTTGGCCAAAAAAATGGAACTGCATGCCAACTGGCTAATACCATCTCTAATTTAAAAGATGGTAGTATTTTTATGCCATGGGAATATATCTATAGCGGTAGGAACAGCAAGCCAACTACGAATTGGAGGATGATAATGACAGGGGTTTTGCCATCTTTGACCAGGTCTATGGTTGGTATTAAAAAAACTGCAGTTTAGACTGTTGTTCCCCAACACACTCTCTTACTTTTATGTGGCTTTGGATAAAAGTGGCTGTGAAGTGACATCTTTAATGTAAATATGTATGTATGGTCATAAGTGGTACAGTCAATGCCCATAACTAAAACCCTTTGAAGATCTAGTGTTTATCAAATAGTGTTATGTAGGTAACCTGCATATAGTTCCAGTATTTTATCATTTCACAAAAGATATTGCAAAAAAAAAAGTTTTTAAAGTTTTTAATATTGTGCAACTCTAGTAGAGACAAGTATACCTGATTCTGTAATTGCTTATGTGCAATATTATTATATTAGAATTTTTGGACAACCTCTAGATTTGATAACCACTAATAAGGATTTCTATATATATATATATATAAGAAATATTATATATATATATATATATATAAATAATATACATATATATAAAATAAATATTTTAATAATCAATTACTGAAGTTATGTTATTTGGGTGGGTGGGACACTTTCTCCACAGCAAAATACATCATACTCTTACATTTAACATTTTTTTGCATGCCTGATATCAAGCACTACTTTTTCTCTATCCAGAATTTAAAATGCACCTGATATTATAACCACACTTCGCATTTAAGAAGGGTAACAGTATGGCATCAGTAGCTCAGTGTACAGTTTATAAACTATGACGATACCCGAAAATGATACAACTCCTAACTTTACCGATATCACTTTTTTATTATGATTTAAAAAAAATAAAAATTACAAAAAATTGTAAGTTACAAAGTGATCGCAGTCAGACCCAGGTTTATTCCTGGGTGAATAGGTTCACAGTTATGTTATACGAACTCATTGAAAATAGCGAATAAATAATCGGAACAAACACATAATGTAACTCACCCAAAATAACAATATCCCAACTTCCTTAGCGCTCAGTACTCCCCTTCGTTTCTAAATCAAAAGCTGTTTTAGTTCGCTGACTTCAGCATTAATAGCTTATTGAAGTCTTTTCGGTAGAATGAAGAGTTGTGGCAGCGCGTTTTAAGAGAACTGGGTTCTTTGCAAAGTAAGGAACAATAGAAGAGCAGGAGGAGGCTGAGCCCAAATCTTCAACCAGCCTCTTCCACACAGGATGCTCAGAAAACTCTGCCTTTAGTGAAACTGTGGTGCAAAAAGTGCTATTATAAAACACAGAGCATAGCTGCATTAAAAGGGCGCCTCACCTCAGAAAAAGGGACTAAAATGACTAAAATAACACACTAAATGATCCTTTTAAGAAATAGATGTATCAAATCCCTAGCAGACTCTTTAAAGTTTGGATTTGGCAATTATTATCTCAGAATTTAAATGAATAATATTATGCATCCACATTATACCTCCACTTACTGGAGGTTTAAGGATCCAAATTTATTATTTCAAAACAGAAGTGATTGGTTCAAATATATGTTGCTGTAATTTCAATCTTTATCATGTTTTCATTTATTCTTCATGTGAGAAAATATTAACGGATCAAAGTCCTTTATGTTGATAGCATTCTGTAAAAAATACACTTTCACACTTCAAAATCTCATCTCATGTCATCAGCTTCCTCTTAATCATATCCTATAGGGACAGGAGCAATCCATCGCTGGGCACACACTCACACAAACTATATAGGGGCAGTTTAGATATAGGCAATTTAGAGCACCCAATTTGCCTTGAATCCATGGTTTTGGACTGTTGGAGAAAACTGGAGAAAACCCACCTGGACCTGAAGGAGAACATGAAAACTCAAGATGCTGAGAGGCGAGCATGCTAACCACTAAGCCACCATGCCGCCCACACTTTAAAATAAATGTCAAAAGATTATATCACATCAGGGTTTTTAATTAAAAAAGAATTTAAATAATCTCATAATAGCTACTAAGATTATTATAATGAGAGCTTAGATATACTGCCAATTTGTTTGATGTTTCATTTGCAAATTTTTATAGCAAAATATTACATTTAAATAAGAACAATCCATCCATTGCAGTGTGCAGTTTATTAAATCAACATTGCGTCATATTAACACATCAGATTAATACATCAGTTTGATTTTATTTGAAACATTTAAATATGTTCAAAATTAACAAAATTAGCTTTAAACACAAATAACTTCAGACAGAGACCATCAGCGAACGTGCTAACCACTAAGCCACCGTGCCGATTAATATATTAAATTTTTAAAATAAATTAAATTTTAAGCAATAAATTCCCTGTGTATATGAAAAGTGAGTAGAGATTTTCCAGTGTGCAACTGTAAATGGAATAATTGAACTTGAAATTTATTTTTATTAAATTCAAATTATTATTGTACAAATGGAGGTTTCGAATGCAAATTTAATATGATAGTGTCATTAAGCATATTTTATCTTTAATACTTTTTTATTTTAACACTAAAATGTTTTCATACCAAAGTAATTGCTGTTAGTGTATACAGTAATATAACTGTTAATTTAAGTCCTCAAGTTTTATTTGAAATACATAAAGGTTCTGACATATTTGTGTATTAACTACTAAAGTCCCCAGTTAATTGACAAATTCATTGTTCTGTCTATTATACATTATAAATAAATACATTATACTAACAACATAACCTTCAGGAAAAAAAAACATTTTTCTTATTTTACCATCATAATGCAAATCATTTCTTCAAAATAGAATGAAAGTTAACTGAAGTGACAGTGTAATCTGCAGCGAATTTATTCATTCTGTGGTTAATGAAGGCACTGTGTGTGTGTGTGTGCCTGAACACTTGCTTAAAGGACAGCCAATACGACTGATTCAGCTTTATTGGGTGTAACAGCAGGAAGAAAAATGTGGCATGTTTCCTCAATGGTGTCTGTGGTAAGCAAACCATTAAAACGTGGCATTCACAGGGCAGATCAACCACAATGAAATGTGTGTTTAGAATTTATGTTGCAGTCAGTCATAGTTGTGGGTTTTAAAGTATGGTTTAAACCTCACAATCAATCTTGGAGACTATGTGTGATTCGAAGAACTACCTGTTGCAAAAGGTCTGCAACCTAGTTTACATAATTTAGAAATTCACTGCAGAATAATAGCTATAATGTTGCGAAATGATTGTATAATACATAATGTAATATAATACAGTAAATACATATATTTTTTAAGATATATAAGAAAGACAGGCAGCTATTTTATGAAAAAAAGACACATAGCTGTATAATATAAAATGTACAGACACTGAGAATCATTGCTGAGACAGGATAAGCCAGACCCAAAACTAGGAAAACAAATACATATTTTTAGTGAGAAGCTGACTCACAGTACTGCAGCTGAAGTGTTGCCTTTCTCTCTCTCTTTTATTCACTAAACCTTTTCCATCCTATCCATCTGCACAGACATTTAACACAGACAAGTTCCAGTGAGCTTCAGTATCTCACTGTATTGCATGTATTGCTTAATTCATATTAGCACTCCGTATCCCCGTATTTTGAAATATTAAAAAGTCATATCTGATTTAAACAATTAACTATGACAAAACATTATTATAAAAGAGAGTCCACAAATTCTATTATGGTTACTGTACTTAAACAAAGTAATTAGAAAATTGAAAAAAATGGAAGGCACAAACATATTTTCAGCTACAAACAATTTTTATATCTACAAATAATCATTTGCATTTAATAGCCAATATAGAGTAGTTCATGCTGCTCGTAGTAAACAATGTTGATTTATCTCTTTAGCATTTCTTTTTATTTCCTACTGGCAAAATGTCCTGTTATTTAGTCCAGTTTAACATCTGTTTTATTTCCAGCAAATATTTACAACTAAGATTTAAGCAGTGTGAACTGGCAGCAATTTGACTTCATATAAAATTACAATTCCCTTACTAATTCGTTCCAGTTAGAAATAACAGGTAAATCACAATGACCCAACCAGTGGGGAGCCAGCTGAGGTTTTCAGAAAGTAAAAAAAAAAGCAGTTTCTTTCATTTCATTTACTTATTATATTTTGTTGGTTTAATTTTATTAAAGACTGAACATTTATCTATTAGCTGTAATAGGATTTTAACATGCCCCATGTCATGTTTCATTTTAGATGAAAAATATATATAGCTATAAAGCTTTCTTAAACCTCAGTATTGAGTCAGATTTCTGTTCTAAAGTACACTTCTTCAGTAAAAATATATATGCACTGTAATGTTTCATTCATTAGATCAATTCACTGTTTATTTACTATGGGATATGGGATAGGTAACCCACATTCTCATATTGGGTGTACTCTTGGTTTTTAATTACTTGACTTTTCAAATTAAACTGTTATCTCTAGTAGTCTTTATGAGAAGTCTCTCACTATAATTTCTTCACTTACTGCCAGTGCATTGTGCATCCAGTGGATAAACCTGTTGCTCTTTGCTACTTAACTAAATAAAAACCAATATATTTTTAGTTTTTTTATTTAGAGGAACATGTTTTGAGAATGATTATGGAAAAGAAGATAACTCCTTTATTCATATGATTAAGAGAAGCAACATGAAATAAAAGTAACCCTTAATTTGTGGATGATAGGTCTAAATGCATTGCTTTAGAAGATCAGAGCAAATTATAAGGACTGCTATCTATAGACTTAAAAGATGTGGTTAGAAGGCCAGCTATGTCACCCAGGAAGAAGAAATTCTAAAAATAAAACATTATGGAATGCTGGGTATTTCCTTTAAGAAGTAGTAAAAACTCATTTAAATGCTTTTAAAATCCATGTATACTTTCATAGCAACCAAATAAACTAAAGTACGCTTTAAAAAGTTACAGATAAAGTCATATTTTAACTTCAATCTTTACTTATAATTTGCTAAATTAATTAAGTGGCTTAGTGGTTAGCACGCCTCTCAGCGCTAGGGATTCCTGGTTCGAACCCCCATCTGAGTTTCCATGTTCTCCCCGTGTCTGCGTGGGTTTCCTCCGGGTTTTCCGGTTTCCTCCCACAGTCCAAAAACATGGATCAAGTCAATTGTGTTCTCTAAATTGCCCCATATAGAGTGTGTCTGTGTGAGTGAGTGTGTGCCCAGCGATGGATTGGTGCCCTGTCCTGGGTCTAACTGCCCAACCCCCGAAGCGGAAGATAATGAATGAATGAATAATATTCCAGAAGGTGAGAAGTTGGCAAACACCTTGTCAATTGTGCATTAAAATAAATGAAAAATGTCATGGATTAAGAAGCTTCTGATTGGCTAATTGACATCCTTTTGGTTTAAGGCTTTACTTAAGCATGTGGTTCTGACCCAGCTCCAGCGTTAGATTAATCTTAGATTAAGCTTTCAAATGGTCAATGATCCAAAGCATACTGTTTTTAAAGTGTTTATAAGCATTGTGCTAAACTAGCTTGACAAAAATGGAACCAAGTGATGCTGATGAAACAGCAAAAATGAGAATTAATGAGTTAATGAGAATGTGTATGAAATTAAAGTTATATTAAATGTATAGTGTTATTCTAACTTTTTACTCTTTATAGTTGCATATTGTGTCATTTCTAAACACTTTTAAATTAGCCATATAAGAGTTAAAAATCTCTGCCTCTTCAACTTCTCCTTTAATAATAAACACAGGAAGTTCCTGCTGGTGGACACAAAACAGGGCACAGGAAATTAAGAGTGCTGCTGCCTTGGGTCAGGAGAAAACTGCTTTTCATAAAAGAATTTTCACGAATTCGTTATTTGTTATGATCTTGGTTTTAAAAGATGCATTATTATTTGGTTTCCATCCTAGAAATGATTATTATTATTTATTATAAAAGTTTTCTTCCAGATCATTACACTTCTATGACTTTACATGTCACTACATTACATTTTCAGTTGTTACATTTTGAGTTCTCTGTGCTTTGTCCAGTCAAAATTTGTATCTGGTTTCAAATTTCAAATAAGAAGAACAGCCAACATTCATCCATCCATCATCTTCCAAATAATTCTCTACTAGGGTGGGGGGGGGCATCCAGGTGAGAAGACATGAAAGTACATTTCAGGCACTGGGCAGATACACCCAGAACTACACAGAATCTACATTACATTTACATTTATCAGACGCTTTTATCCAAAGCGACGTACATAGTGAGCACAGGGTTAATCACAGCATCCTGGAGCAATGAGGGTTAAGGACCTTGCTCATAGACCCACAATGGTAACTTCAGTGGACCTGGGATTTGATCCGCCAACCTTCAGATTGATAGCCCAACAACCTAACCACTAAGCTACTGCGCCCTCTGTCTGTCTGTCTGTCTGTCTGTCTGTCTATCTATCTATCTATCTATCGCTGGGCACACACTCACTCACACAGACACACACAGAAACACACTCTATATGGGGCAATTTGGAACATTCAATTGACATTCAATTTTTGTTCTGTGGGAGGAAACCAGAGAACCTGGAGGAAACACAAGGACACAGGGATAACATGGAAACTCCACCCAGATTGGAATTCAAACTGGGAATCCCTAATGCTGAGAGGCGAACGCGCTAACCACTAAGCCAGCGTGCCACCCTAACACCCATCATGTAAATAAATATCACCTTTACAAGGTGTGTAACTCAGTGCAGGAACAGTTTGCATTCTAGCTGAAGACAGTTACCATGAACAATTCTTTTCACACCAAAGAGCAATTGCTTTTTTACAGTTTGCTTTACTTACATGTCTGTGCAAAAAAAAAGAGCTTCCAGAGAAAACCTGTGCAGAGGAACATGCAAACCTTACGCAAAAAAAGGATTAAGTGTTTCTTGCTATTTTAAAGACCCCTTATCTCTTTAAAAAACAACATTTTTATGTCTGGGACTGTGTGTTAAAAGCTTTTCTTGCTTTCAATGTCCATCCATTCCATTTTCTGCTCCTCTGAGTCCAATGAACAGTAAAGGCCAACGTGGTGAACCTCTGTCCACTATCCCATTGTATTCTCATCTATTCCACATGCAAAAACAGCCTAAGGTGACTGAGCGAAGACTTAGGAATTTGGAATTGTGTGGGTGGGATGTGGGTTATGCAAGTCTGCAGTGGTCTAAACAATATATGTTTGTGCTTTTCCTCTTCAAAAGTTATTTAGGACAGCTAAAAGTAGAAAAAGGATGTCAGGGCAACACCAAACCTGACAAGGCAAAGTTAGCATTTTTTAGATAATGCACAAGCTATCTGCACTTTAGTTCTTTGGATTATCTGCGACAGTAAGGGCACACAGGAAGCTAGTGCTGCTGAACCATGACATTAAAAATGACATTTTCTAAAATGCATTGAGGCCAAATGCTAACCAGCGAGACATGTTCTTTGAGAGCAAGTAAGAGTGTCAGGGACACAAGTGAGCCTGTACAATTATGTGAAATCAAGAGAACTATGTGCAGAGGAGGCAGCATGTGGGCTGACAAAGAAGAGTTTAGAAAGGTAATGTGTAATTATCTGCTATTATAAGTAAGACAGGCTGATCTGCTCTACAAACTGCAGCAAAGCTAACAAGATGTTGTGTCATTCTAATTTCCTATTATACAATTAAAATGATGTTATAAGAAAAGCTGTATTTAATTTCTAGTTAACAGTTAATTTAGTTCAGGGTTGTGCAAATTGAAAGAATGTATGCTGGACACGTGTAATGAAAGAACACCAATATTCATTGTATAAACCCTTAATTCAAAGAAGTCATTCTGAATACATCAGTAAAGTATGTGGCAAAGCATGAATTTAAAATGTTAAACTGTGAAAGATTAAAAAAAAAACAATGCCAGAATTCAAGTTGAAGCAACATTCGAGAAAAATCAGTGAAAAATTGATGATAAACAGCTTAAGCTGTAAAATAATCATCTTTATTAACTTTGTGTGAGGCTTTTTTGAAAGCACAGCAAAGCAAGTGAGCTTTCAATGTTCCAGTTTATAGTATTAATGGGACATTTGGCCACTACTCAGGGTTTTAATCATATTTAAGATAGGGAACATTAAAATATTACTTTTCCCCTTTTTTTTTAAATTTTAACCCAATTTACCTGCAATGTGGCCAATTTTTTACTGGTGTCAGTCTGGAAGAATGAAAGTCAGCGCACATTGTGACAGCAGCAGATGTCATTAAGACACCGGTTTGTGAATGAGAGCTGAGGCTGAGGAAACAAAAAAGATAACAGACTTACTTGCTGTTTTTACTGTTAATTGAGTCTATGTGTAGGAGATAAAAGAGAGAGATGAGCTGATAGAAAGAGAAAGAGAGAGATAGTGTCATATTCTATCTTTCTCTATAAAATAGAACATAAAAGGTATACATGAAAGCTGTGAATGTGTGTTAAGCGAAAAGTGAACTACTTCACTGTTAAGTTGAACTTTGTTATGGTACCTTAAAATGGCTGCGCAGCAATGAAGCAAGCTTTAGTGTACATGATCAAATAAAATGTGTTTAGCAAGAAAATGCAAAATAATAATATTGTTGTTGTTTTAAAGGTTTTTTGTTTGCTTGTTAGTTTTAAAAGTACATTGGAACCTTTTATAATCATGAGTCCACTAAGACCCAGCACTGTGAAGGTTTGTCATACAGCTATTTTTTACACGACATTTATATTCAGGCAGACAGGTAAATGCTGTATTAACCATGGAAAACTAAACAATTTTGACAAACTAAACAAAGTTTCCGAGCTGTGAGACTTTTAATAATATTAGTTAAAGAATTACATAAAATTCCATATTTACTGCTACACTAAAACTTTTTTCCTAGTAAACTACATTTAGTTCACCAGGAGACAGAAAAAGTAGAGTAATGAATTAAACGGAGGAAAAATTTAAATCAAGTAGTGAAAGAAGAGAATCTAACATGAGGTCTAACCTCTGAGGAGGAGAGACAGGAGATTAATAAAATTGACACGTCCTGGTGCAGATTCTGGCTCCATTTGCTTTCAAATTTAGGAGCAGAAATAAGAGCTGGAACTAAAGCCAGAAGGAAACAAAAGAAACATTGTTTACTGAGAAACTTGAGCTGGAACAGCCATGAAAATTATTACGGGCTGGGATGGATGGAGCTGGGCATAATGCACAGTAAGAATGTGCTGCGAACATTAAAAAAACAGTGACATTACCTAGTAAAAACAGCTGACGAAGCTACAGGGGTTATTGGGATTTTATATGCCAGAGGGGAGCACAAAAAGGTCTTTAGCTTAGAGCTCCAGGGTTGTCACAGACTTTTAACCCACCTTCTTCCCTGTTGCTTTGGAGCTAGTGACTCTTATAACACATACACATGTTTTGTAAATAAAACAGTAATTTGGTAGTAAAATTATTTGGTTTTGTCTTACATAAGAAATATGACAATATGTCACTACGTTAACACATCCACAAATTACATCTCCTGCAATAGCTTTGAGTCTTAATAGATTACATCCTGTACATTTAATAAGAAGATTTCCAATTTTACATATTATTTCTAGACTAAAGCACTTTCTTCTAAACTTTATCTATATATTTAACCTTTATGATATTTTTATCTAAACTGTAACTAATCACTTCTGCAAATGTTTTATCTATAGTTACTTAGGTGGACATTTTGGTTTTCTTTGTAATTTCAAGAAGCAAATTACAACATACACAGAATTAAATGGCCGATTAAATTCTGCTCATTTTAAAGAATGTTGGTAAAATATCTCATCTCATTATCTGTACTAGAGTCTAGTGTTGTGGTGTGGGTGGGTGTCCCATGCCCATCCAGAGGAAAACGTTTCGAGGGCTAGGCAGATACACCCAGGACAATTTAGAATTTTACCTTGCTTGTTTTTGGACTGTGGGAAGAAACTAGAGAACCGAACATGGGGGAAACATGGATACTACCCCTAGATCGAGATTAAAACCTGGATTCTCAGCAACTAGACCTAATAGGAATAAACCTGACAGATGCTCAAAGTCTACAATGGAAGTACTGAGACATCACATTTAAAAAGTCCAGTTTTAACATTAACAATCAAATCATCATAAGCACTGCAAACCTTAAGTAGCTCATTAGTTCATTTTATTTCGTTTTGATTGAAAGCTGCACATGAAATAGGCCAGTACACAGTAGTTTTAAACTACACACAGCAAGGCAGTCATTTTTGATACAGGATTAATTAGCAATAGAGACATAAACTTTTACTGACAGCAAATTTGTGGTAGGTATAATAATTATAGGTTTAATTTATAGCTAGAAATTGATCAGTGTGATATTAGTAACAGAATTTGAAAGAAGAAATGAAAACAATTTACCAGAAAAACAAAATGATGTGGAGTTCATGATACGTGAGAATGCACAATTTTAAAATGATTCTCTTTACAGGCACAGAATCACTAAGCAGAAAAACCATAATAAGAGCTTGATATAAACTAGGACTGAAATAGCACTCTTTTCCAAAGGAACAGTCTTCTTGTAGAATAAGCAATGACACTGCAGTGAACCTTGACTAAGCAGACTGAAAATGAACAGAAGCCAACAGTCTACAAAAACACTAGGGCTGAATTGAAAAGGGAAAGAACAGTCCATAAACACCCGAAGCTTTTATTTAAATAGTTGAATAAATAATTCATATTAGTGCATTTTGGCATATAGCAACTTAAAAGGAGGCAGATGAGCTCTGAAATGTGTTCATGCATTTTGCAGAGCTCTAGTAGATCTCATTATAAGTCTGAGGCTCCAGTATGACACTCTGAGGGTCTTGGATGCAGGAGAGAGCAGCTCTGGGGATCTGGTTCACATCGATGAAATTGTTTTCCAAGTGAAGAGCCAGCAAGGGAGAAGAGTTAGCCATTCTGACTTTACACACAGACTTTGCTGGGACAGAGCTACAAAACATCATTGTACATGTGTTTAATATGTTTAATTCAAGTCAAGAAAGATTCCATTTTTTTTTACTTTAAGACTGGCTGTTTTGTTTCGTTTTGTTTGTTGTATTTTCAGACTTTAGTTCTGCAAAATTGTCTTTAGCAAATTTCAGGTCTGTAAAAACATGATGAGTAGGTATAATTCACACAATTACTGCCAGCTTGCCAAAGGAAGTTACCAAAATTTGTATAATTAGTCATTGTCATTGTGGTAGAGCATACCAGCTGTCTGAATAGAAAAACGTGGCGACAAGCTCATGACTTTGAAATTCAATCCAGCCCCAGCAACTCCAAAAAGGAAAAACAAAAGTCTTATGACTGACAAATGTGAAAATATAGAGAAACTTATCCCCCCCATAATTAGTTTGGCCACAATGTAAATATAATAGTAATGCATATTATGTATCTTGTTAACATAATAGCAACTATGCTACTGTAGACTGTTTGTAACTTTGACGTGTGGTTGAGAGGAAGCATTATTGTGGCTCATTATCTTCCTTTAATTTTGGCTGTTCCTTTGCAGAGTCACTACAGAAAAACTTTAGTCTTTATTTTGTCCTGAATGGAGAATCCTCCTAAGTCTCCCAAATCACCAGCATGTCTTACTTCAAAGCATCCTTTTCTTGTTGCTCATCTGAAGTAACCAATTATACTAATACTAATTATACCTATTTATAGTTCACAATTTTACTATATTTTTTAGATTTAAGGTTTTATTTAAAATTTTGGTGATTTATTTCATTTTAGTTTTTATTATTTGTAAAAGGCATACACATTTTTTTCATTGAAAGGAACTGAGTATTTTAGATTAGATTGGTGGTATGTCTAAGGCTCTTACCTGATGCGGTTGTGATCCAGTCGCAGTGTATGCAGGTTTGAGAAGAGGCGTATGTTAGGTGGGACCCTTTCCAACCTGTTGTTATCCAGGTTCAGTTCCTCTAGTGTTTTGTAGGCACCACGGAAGCTTTTTCCCAGCAGTCCACGCTCCAAAAGTTGGTTGTGAGAGAGGTTTAGTGACTGGAGACCTGGTCGCAGGTGGCTTAGGGAGTTGGGAGGAATGGTCTGAATGAAGTTGTGCTGCAGTAAAAGGTGACGCAAACCTTCGGGCAGATCCGAGGGCACCATATACAGCTGATTATGAGACAGGTTCAAGGTATTCAGCTTCCTGAGAGTGCAAAGTGTCAATGCAAAGGTATTTGTTAGATGATGTATTAGAATTTTAAAACAAGTCAAAAAATGCAGAATAAATTTCTTGTATTTAATTTGATTAGACTACGGTTATAATATTGATTAATATTGTATCCAAAACTAACAATGAACAATCATTCTAAACATACTAACACTAGTGTGTGTAAGTAATAGCAAAGTAAGTAATACCCTAACAAATAAATATATAATAGCCACAATAATTAGGCTTATGCAACACTTTATGCTGGCCATGATAACCGCTGACATAAGGCAGTTTTATTGGCTAAGATGCTGCACTGCATTTAAACAACAGGCTTTAGTGTGACCTTGTTTTACACCCTCGACTTTTTGTATTTGGCAATAAAATTAGGTACAATCTCCTTCATAAATATTACTACTCTTGTTAAAATATTCGACTTCAATAAAAATATTGTACATCATCCAGCTTCTTTCATATTCATCATTAAGTCAAAGATATCCTTTATTAGATGTATACTTTTGGGAAACAAACTGAACCATTTCATGAAATAAACAATGTCCTCTAACTATTAACTGAACACAAAACAGCATATAATCTGAAACAAGGCTTTCAAAACATTTCCTGTTCTAAGTTTTACACTCTCTGCTTCAGCTTATCTAACAGCTTTTTTTATTTGGTGAAAGGACAGTAAATAATTCCACATTATACTCACAAAAAGATCCTGCAGTGATTTAGATTTAATTAGCTGGATTTAATTTCTTCATTTTCTTTGAACAAGTTGCCCAGAGCACTAAGACACAATAAATCCACCACCATACTTTACTGTGGGGTAGTTTTTCTGAATAACAATCTCTGTAGTTGGGCCACCCCACCATTGGGGGAGTTCAATATCAATACCCGTTTTAGTTTGGTTTGAATATGCATCCACCAAAAAATAAAGATGCTTTAACCAAGTGTCATCTTATTTTAAAACATAAGATACATTGGGTAATATAGCTATTTTGCTCACTGTATGGAGGGGGTCAATATTGACATAATGGTCGGACCTGTTAAAACATCTTCAGTTGCTTTATCTAAGATAATTTATTTTGAGTATTTTTTAGGTGATAATACAAATTCAAGCAACATAAGTTAATGTCCCTGCTCCAGATCCCAACGGTGCTAATCTATCTATACGGAGATTTGAACCCAGAAAATTTTAGCTATTAACCTTATACACTAACCTCTGAGCCACTAGAGCTGTTTAACTATTTTTATAGCCATTTTCTGATTTGTAAAGCTCTAAAAACCCTGTGCCACACAATCCTGCTGTATTCCCTATGTGTTTATATCCTTGCTGTGTGACTTTTGTCCATGTTTATTATGAGTGTTAGAATTTGTGGAGTGGATTGTAGCTGAAAGGAATTACTTCATGAGTTCATCTTCATATCCTCGCAGCTGTTTACAGCTGGATATCATGCTGAGAGGGGCATATTATGTAATTTGCATTACGAAACTCCATGTTCTTTTGCCCTCACCCTGCTAACCAGACTTGCATTTAAAGCTTTCTGTTAAATTTTCTGCTGCATGCTTGGTTTTTCATCATGCTTGCATCTGGCACATACCACTTCCACACTGTCACCTAAATGACCTCGACCACAGTCATTTCTTCTAATTAGCTAGAGAAGAATGTCTTCAGTTCAGCAACTATGCATCAAGCTTAAACCCCCAAACCTTTCTCTGACATGTGACTCAGTGAATCGAGCTGAGAAAAGAAGTGCTGTACGTCACTCATCCATTAAAGTTTCAATTCACAGAGCTGTTTTCATAGAGCTTGTATTAGGAGATATTGTAGCCATATATGGTCTGACTTTTCTGAACCAATAAAAATTTGCGCAAATTATAGCAATTTGAATGTAATAAAAGTAATATTTAAAAAAATGATGGAGTAAAAGCAGTAAGAAGATGATCTAAAATTGTTATATGATTAATAGTAGTAGCCTGCACTACATTAAAAGAAAAGCTTATTTAAAATAAATTTCAAATTTTATTGAATTTTATAATAAAATGTTCAAAAGGTTGTGTATTGAGTACTTAACATTGTTGCCACACACAAAAAAGAAAAATGACAAGCAGATATCAATATTAAATAATTAATATGGGTTTTTTTATCTGGTAAATGTGTAGGCAGACTGCTGGATAAAGTGTTATTTTAATTTCAGGAGGCATGTATTTGATCAGGGAAATACAAATTTGTATGATTTGTGTGTTATCTTCCTCTAAATACCTCGCTCACATATAGGATACTTGTGCCTACAGTTGTGTCACATCACATTAAATTCACACAAACATCCACCCACCCACTGTGGCCAGTAAATAACCCTGTGTTCTGCCAAAGTTAGCTGAGCTTGTAAGCTATAGAACTGACAGCCTGCCGCAGTCCTCCAAACTTCCAAATCATCTTTAATTATAAAACAGGCCTGTTCAGTGGCTACACCCTCCTCCACATTGTCGTAATCTTTTACCAGTGCTTGTCTAGTGAACTGAGATCTGTTTGTAAGCTTTAGTCCTTAATCATCACAAACCATCAGTCTGGTTGACATTAAAAAAGGGTTCAACATTCTAGAAAGTGCAAGCTGTGAACATAGGGAAACACTGTGATGCACAAGCGCCTCAGAAACACAACTCCCCAGCTGGATTATGACCTCTGGGTCCCCAAAATTTAGCATTATGAAAAAAGTACAAGAAACATTCCAATTCGCTGAATGAGTGTTAACGTAAAACAAACAGAGGGTTACTCTAGGACACTAAATCACAGAACAGCTTTCTATCAGAGCAGGACTAACGATGACTGGATGACGTGTGCCCTCTAGTGTTTAAAAAAAAGCTGTCTCACACACATCCTCCACCTATTATTGTAGATAGTACCGTTTTAGTTTAGCTTAATAAGCAAACCATAAGTTTCGGTATGGTTTTGCTGTCCAGCAGATTTGAGACATCAAAATGACTAATCTCACTAGGACATAAAAGAGGTTTTAAGACATAGACCTTATTGGAAAAGTGGCAGTAAAGTTAATAAGTATATAAATAAAGTATATAATACATAAAGTATATAATAAAGTCACTATTAACATGAGTAAAAACTATTTAAGTATGACTAATACCATAATATTGATCTGTTTCGTCATATAGCTGATATTAATCATAGAGTATGCTGGAGACTATCCCAGGAATCCCAGGAGTGAAATGCAGAGAAACTGGACAGGCTGTTAGTCTATTACAGGGCAGGTACTCAAATAAACACAATAAGTTGCTACAAGCATGTTTTAAACTGGAAAACATAAGTGCTACTCGAGGAAACCCCTGTAGACACACCAAACAGAAAGGTTCTTTTCACTGCCAGGAGTTAAACCAGAAGACATTTTCAACTGCAGTTGAATTATTAAATGTCATATTTACATTTTATAGTTTAATAATAAGTAAAAAGCTATTAATTTAGCATGCAGTGCAATGGTTGATGCTTATGCTTCATCACATGCTCAACATGGTTTTGAATTTCAGGTAGGGTAGATGAGGTACTTTTTGTATTCGCATGTTCTCCTTATGTCTACATGGGTTTCCTGTGAAAGCTTTTTTTAGCCCACATTCCAAAATCAATGCTAATAAAATAAATATACGAATTTCTCGGATTTAAAAGGAAAAAGATACGTAGGTTGGACTCACTGCATGTTAATCCAGGCCCCAATTTGAAAACTGCTTTCACTTAGGAGATTGTTACTCAGATCCAGGACTGTCAGATGGGCACACTTATTCAGAACACCCTCCTGCACCTCGCTTAACTGATTATGAGGCATGCTCAGGTCCTTCAAAATAACCATACACAACAATCGCATGGCATTCTTATAAGTAAAACTTTTACTGATTAAAAAAAAAAAAAAACATTAAACTGACCTCAAGAGTTTCAGGCAGTCCACGTGGAATGCTGGTGAAGCGGTTGTTGTCTAATCTCAGGTGCTTGAGCATGCTGAGAGGTTGGAAGGCTGAAAGCTCAATACTACCTTCCCATAGGATGTTTCCTTTCAGCTCCAAGACAAGCAGGTTGGGCAAACCTACAGAAATGTGTAATAATATGCAGAACATGAGGATACAGTACTTACAAATACCTGTGGATTAATAGGTCATTCATTATATAGCAAAGAGCATGAGAGGGTGAGCATTATTGTGAATAAATCATGGGAGGTGTTATTCGCCGTTACACCTCTTTCCATTATTTATTCACCATAATGCACATCCTCGAGTGCTTACTGCTTTTATAAATTGGTTTGAACACCCTATGATAAAAAGGTTTGATTTATAAATGCCTTTATTGAAAACCAAATTATGAATAAACTAATCTGTGATGTAATCAAGTTCGGCTGAAGGTGAAAGTGATGGTACTTGATTTAAAATAATGTATATTATGCATTAAAACGTATTATTGTCCAAAAAGGTCTCGGCTGTACAAATGGTTCATCCAATCAGATTTAAGCACTGGAACTGGCACCTATTTTATAAAAACAGATTAAGAGATTATGGTCAATGAAATAAAAATTATGATAGAAAGTACAATAATATCAATAAAGTTTGATTAGAAATATGTTTTGAATCAGTTTACTTTCAGTAAGAGGCTCACTGATAAATTATGATCCACTTGATCATAATTCCCTAATGAACTAATTGAAACTAATTTGATATTTTAAAATTCATAATAAATAAAGTAGTTTAGAAACAAACCATCAAATGTGTTGGAAAGCAGCTGGTTGATTTTGTTATCACTGATTCTGAGCTCTTCCAGGGACTGAGGCAGAAGGGGGACTGTTTCAAAACCATTACCGTCAAGATTCAGCCTCTTCAGCACTGTCAGGTTCTGTTAAGTATAAAAAGAAAGTATGTTTTTCCTCCATCCTTAGGACATTTATAATATATCATTACTGCCAAACACAGCTCATGGTTTCACATATGTAAACATTATTTGTTTAATTATGATGCCTCTTTTAGCTGGTTGAATTTCCAAAAGAGCCACTAAATGAGTAGCCTCTGTTGAGTGATTTTCTTAAAAGCTAAATATATTTTGAGTAAACGGCCTTCTTTCCAAACCCTGCCATCATACCAGTGGCACTTTGTCAGACTACATCTGTCTTCTTTCCGCTATCGTAGGCATAATAACACTGAATATAGTAAATATAACCACATTTCCTTGCTTTTAGAAAGCACTCATTTTTCCAGCTCATTAAAGAAGACACTGTAACGAGTCAGTACTCTGCAGTATGCTTATATTTTTTACAACTTTCTGCTATTTAGTGTGGCTATTTTACCATAACATCTGTTGTCTTATTGGGAGGTCTCAATGAATCACAGTTATTTTGGGAGAATCTCCTTCTGTCTGAGACTGAAGTTGGCGTATTAATGTTGGAAAGGATTTATTTATAATTTTATTTGTTGAAAATGCTGTTATATGTGGTTATAATACTCAAACTTCCACCTTAATTCTAAATGTCTCCATTTAAAAAAATATTTCAAGTTATTTCTAGCTGTCGTGTGTATTGGAACAGTGGTTTAAATTATAAAATAGGTGTTACTTATTAAAACAAAAAATACATAAATAAAGCAACCTAACAGTGAAAATACAGAGGGTAACAAAAGACAAACAAATACTAATGTACTGTGGTAAAAACTATAAAAAAAAAGAAAAAAAAAGGAAATAACTAAGGTGCAGAGCTTTATAACTGATGACACTTTTGTTATTTCATTACACTTACACACAATTTGAATAGATCACCATTTCTATAAATGACAATAGAACACTATAATTATATACTTGTTGTTCAAAAACATTGTAGTAATTATTGCTTCAGCTTTTAAAACACTTAAGCCACATACTATATGGATAAAAATTTAATTATTGCACTGTTTCATTCAATCCCATTGCCACATGTATATGGCCATAGACAGGTTTGTGTTTCAGCTTTGTGGGAATAGTTTGGGAAAGGTCCTTTTTAAATACATTTGCATAAATCAAATACTTAATGGTTGACTGTGGAAAAACTTAGCTGGCTTGCATGAACCCTAACATTGACCTCACAACACCTATGAGATGAACTAGAACAAAAATTATAATTAAAGCCATCAGTGTCTGATAAGTGTTATTCTGTGGCTAAATAGGGAAATATCCTGACAGTTACATTTCAAAACATATAAAGTGTTTTCAGAAAAGTGAAAGCTGTTATAACTGCAAAAGTAGGACACACCAACATAAAATGGGATGTCATAAAAACTCCTGTAAGTGTAACCCGTCTAAGTATATATGTATGATGTATGATTTAGCTTCTACCCTAGTAAAGTTCAAAGGAAATGTGGTCTGGCTATAAAGATGTTTAAAATGAGGCATTGTAGCCAAATAAACTTTAAAAAAGGATTTTAAAGTATAGAATTTAAACGTAAAACACTTTGACCATCTCTGACTGTATATGATTATGAACAACGACATTTTGAATGGCGCAAGTACCATGAAGAAGTCAGGACTGAAGGAAGTGTCATTGAGCAGATTTCTGCTGAGATCAACGGCTTCAAGGTTCGGCAGACCAGAGAGAGCCAGGGGGGAGAATGTAGTGAAGTTGTTTCCTTTAAAGGTAAAACCAGTGAAAAATAAAAATGAAGTACATGGTAATTGTTTAATTAGATGTGACTTATATGATTACACTCACCAGGCAGGTCAAGCACAGTAATGTTGAGGTCAGTGAGGGGAGGGAGATCAGACATGCCGACATCCACACAGGAAATCTGAAATCCTTCCACTTGGCATTCGTCTGGTAGCAGTTCTCTGGTTAAAGTACCATTATTGGCCTCATTTACCTCTTCAGCTTGTTCTTCTTCTTCTTCTTCTCCTCCATTGCCTCCTTCTTCTCCTCCCTCTTCTTCCTCTTCCTCTTCCTCCTCTTCTTCGTCCTCCGATTCTTCTTCTTCCTCCTCCGATTCTTCTTTCTTCTTTTTTTTCACTGGCTCATCATTCTGACCCAGAAGCCGCATTCTTTCATCCCTCAGCTCTTTTAGGATTGTGTTCAATTTACCAAAAGTCTCCTCTCTCATTTCCATTATGGAATTCAGTCCTATCCATGCCGCCAGAGTCCGACCCAGAGGCGACTGTAGACAGACATGTGTAGAGACATAAAGCCCATCATTAAGCATACGCATGCAAGAATAATGACGGTAGTTTGGCACCAACATAAAGGCAGAATAAATATGGTGGACAAATAGCAGTGTCAGAAAAAGAAATATGGCAATTGTGTGATTTTAACTGCAGAACTGACCATCTCACTTATTATAACATGGACATAGGTACTGAACAGACCACATCCATAAAGTAAGGAAAACAAGCGGTTTAATGTGCAAGTGATCACTCACAGGAGAATAGTAAATGTGTTTGTTCATCTTTTTAAATGTTATTGGCAAATTTAAAAAAGGTTAATGGTTTGTATATTAATAAGCAAACATTAACTGTTGGTGATCTTTAAATTACAGTAAATGTGTGACCTTTATATTGTCATGACTGTCAGCTACATGGATTTAAAGTCACTTTTACATGTTTATTACATAACATCACATTTGGTCATTAAGCAGACGCTTTTATCCACTGTGACATGTATATCAATATGATGGTTGGGGTCAGAACACAGGGTTACATACAGAAATCCTGGAGCAATGAGGGTTAAGGGCTGTGCTCAAGGACCCACAATGGTAACCTCAATTGACCTGGGATTTGAACCCACAACACTTAGATTGCTAGCTTGTTATGTGACAACAATTTAATCATACCATATATTCATTCATTATCACCCGCTTTATCCTCTATTAGGGTCGCGGTGGGGTTCCCCATGCCCATCCAGGGAAGAACATTGCGGGCACTGGGCAGATACACCCAGGACAGGGCGCCAATCTATCGCTGGGCACACACTCACTCACACAGACACACTCTATATGGGGCAATTTGGAGAACTCAATTAACTTGATCCAAGTTTTTGGACTGTGGGAGGAAACCGGAGAACCCGGAGGAAACCCACGCGGACACGGGGAGAACATGGAAACTCCACCCAGATGGGGATTCGAACCAGGAATCCCTAGTGCTAAGAGGCGAACGTGCTAACCACTAAGCCACTGTGCCGCCTCTCATACCATATAATGAATTGAAATAGTTATGGACTTACCTTTGTGCTTTCAGGTGTTTCTTTTGAGTGTTTCACAGCTGGGATTTGGTCGGCCCTGTTTATTCCTAAAAACACATTCGATAACTGCTCAGATAAAATGTTCATGTATTGCATGGGACAGAATTTTAGAACAATTGCAGTCAAATGTTGAAAGCTTATAATGAGGTCATTATTGTTATTAGAGTTAGAATCTTCTCAGAAATGTTATTTTATTATTAATTAATTTGTTTATTTCTACTTGGTTTTTTTGCCAACTACGGTATTATGTATTCAGTTTATTATGAATCAATTTCAGTAATGCTAAAATTAAAGATGAACATTGGCATCCAAAAAAGTCATATCTAGGGCAAGATCTGTCTGAAACTGTTCCCAGATGCGTTTGTCTTGGTTTGTTAAACAAATATCTGTAAATGATAACTAGCTGAGATTTTTTTATTTTCATATTTTGGTGCGATGATGTGTTTTTTTTTCTGATGCAAATAAGTGGCAATACAACCACTATATACATTTTAAAAACATGACAAGATGATAGTAATATCCTGTTATACATGTTTATGAAGCTATATTATGTAATGTTCATTAAGATATTGTTTATATAAGACAAATAATAAATGTATTACATATCCCACACAGTGTTTTTAATGGAGCATTTTTTGTTATTGGCTTTAAAATGGGATGATTTGTCGACATTTTAATGTTAGTACCTAAATGACCAGTTTATCCCAATAGTGGTTGTTTTTAATTTCACAGTAATAATCTAGAATGTCAATTTCATGACTTATTGGGTTCAAAATGTGTAAAAAAGGCATTCATTGAGCATAAGGAATTATTTATACATTGGCTTCTAGCTAATCTTAAGCTTTTTTTGGATTTACATACATGGAAATACATTTCTGTAGTTTACCTTCTCCATCATCAATGAAAGACACAATAAAACCAAAAAATATGCCAGTGTTGTAATGCTGCCTTGCTGTCAGTGTTGGAACATTAAACCACCCGGTTATCTTTTATTTAAATAAAACCTCCAATCTCCTGATTTTCTCCTGATAAATCAATTTGAATAAAGGCATTCTATTATTTTCTTCAAAATTTATTGAAAGACAACCAAAGAATGACTAACATAATGAATATTGCCTCTGGCACAGTTAACATCACTGATATACAATTAATTGTTTTGACATAGTCACCTTGACTGACGTAGTCAAGGTGGAATAAACATAAAGGATGGATGACCTCTTATGTATGGTTTTTCTTCCCAGAGTTTACCCATATTCATTAAATGCATCTTCATTTTAATATATTTTTATTATGAAGAACTAAAACAAAAGGCAGTTGAAAAACTTTTAAAATGTTTTAACTTGCACCAGTGCAAGTTGAAATCTCATCGTCATACCAAAGATTATGCCATTTGCCCTAAAATAGTAATACCACATGCTTGGATAGATTATATGCGTTCTCTCAACAGTATGTTGCATTTTTAGCAAATCTTTGTTATTACAAATTTACCAGACATTTGAATTGAACTTACCAGAATCGGCCTTTGGAGCTTCTGCTGTTTCCATGTACGTGATGTCAGTGTGTGGCCCATTCTCAGTCACTGTTTTTGGTGCATTTAAGTTATCTGCTTCCAGAGCCGAAGCTCCAACATATAAACTCACAAAAATGCACAAAGTCCACACAAAATGCATGGTGCCGCTTTACTCAGTGCAGTAACACAGAGCTTACAGTCTTGTTTAGGCACCTGAAGGCTGCCCTCTTAAAGAGTCAGCACACAGGGGGGAGGGGGGGGGGTTGGTATGCATAAGGAACATCCTTGGCTGGACCATCCCTTTTTAAGAAACATCTTCCCACTTTTACATTTTCAGTGGTCATGTTGTTTTTCATACTGAAACAGTTTTAGAATGGAAGTGAGAGAGAAAACACAGGGTGGTATGAGGTGAGAGCGAGAGACACTGTGTAGATAGCAGTGTCAAGTCTGCCAGAATGACACAGCGTTCACACCTTGTAACACTTAAGATAAACAAATTGGCAAAATAATGATACAAGTGTGAAAACAGGGAGAGAAAGGTCTGGCTCTTATATGTCTGTCTCCTGCTCTGTCAGTCATTCTCAACACATCACTGTCTGGTACATTGCCATAGAAAGTTTGTCTGCAAATAAGGAGGACAACAGTGTTTAACAAAACTCTATCAATAAAAAGTCTGAACAGAATGTTTTAAGGAATAATTAAGGGGCTGATTATGATTTTTGTGGTTATGTTTATAATACATTTTAATAATAAATTAAAAGTAATAAAAATATAATCTAATTATTCAGTTGTATTCCCTTTTGCACATCAAGACATGTAAACACTCATTTGTAATCTTTAACTCTAGTAAATGACCAAATGCTAAATACATATACCAGGAAGAACAGGACAACAAAGATTTAATGTGTAATAGTATTATTGTTTTTGAAGCATTTAAACTTTCGGGATATGCTAAATTGGTGGGGCTGGAATATGTTGGAGTGTGTACCAACACTCATTGGAGAATCATTCTGAAAAGCCACTGAAGAGTTGATGTTTGATATGTTGCATATAAAAGGCTGAAAGATAGTAAAATCTATTTCCAATATTTCTTTTCACTTAAATATAAATATCAATAATGAGCTCAGTCAGACTGCATCTGCAGTGAAAAGCAAATATGATGAAATGTAGCGTAAACATACCGAACAAATGTAGGACATTTCCTGCTCTATACATGTTGAGTATAGTCCCATAGTGGCTCCTGTTAAAAAAATGGATCTGGCCCTAATTAAATGATAAAAATGGTAAATGATAGTAAAAAAAAAATGTTTTAATTGCACATATTTTTTTATTACAGTACAAGAAAAAAATAGAATGAATGTTAATAAAAGCTTTTCCAAGTAACTAACTAAACCTTTTATTAAAGGTGAAGTGTACCTAAGCTAAGACCACGGACGTTTTCGTGTAAAAGCATAATTTTAAACAAAATGAGAAATTTAAAGGAGACACTCTCTCTTTCTCGTACACACACACTGGGGGTCACTATGTAGAAAACTGCTGACCACAAAGAATCACTGTAGAGTGAGAGATAGCCTTGTGACTCCATTCATATTTACCAAGACAGACACAGGCGACCACGCAGAGAACAGCTATATATTGTTTATATAGCAAGTATATGATTTTCCCAGCCTCCTCGAGCCGGTAACCCACAGTCCAAATAGATTTGTGGACCTATAATAACCTGTCATAAGGTCTCAACGCTAACGTCAGTAACCATGTGAGTTACATATTTGTAGTGTGAGAATAGAAACCAGTTCAAAACTGGATGGCTAACAAACAAGAAAACATAACCACATGCTAGCTGTGTGGCTAGTTAATTATTCGCAATAACAGGCTTAGAGCCATGGGCGTGCTGGGAATAAGGTTTAAGAATGTTCTGAATTTAGGATCGTTTAAATATTAGAGGGCTGTATGTAGATGTATTTGTGGATGATGTTAGGGCCAAACTTAATGTATATAATTTTCTTAAATTTTTTTTCTTAAATTAGCTGCGGTGATAGTAAGTACACAAAGAGTTCTCGGGCAAGCTGAGCATGTATAAATCTGTGCATGTTACTAAGTCCTTCTCTAAACAAACATGCGAAATGTACAGAACCTTGTAATTGTAACCCGAGAAACCACACAGATTCTAATTTGCACTTTCACAAACGTGTGTGTCCAATTAGAATTACCATTGTGGTGTGGACCGCTTGCCTTTCAATGCCCCACTTCCCCTTATATACCTCCTCCCTTTTCTCAGTTAACACATGTGATTTGAATGTTACAAGATTGGTTAGGACACTCCCATTGGTCTATTTTTAATAACCATTCGGCCTGTAAAGATATAATGCCTTAGATAGAGCTTGTTCTTTTTCTCTTCTTTAAACAACTGCATTGACTACAGGCTATTCGATTAAGTATGTGTGTGAGCTGTGGTGGGTTCATAGTGGGTTCATGGTGGGTGTAGAGAGAGCACCACGGTTATAGAATACATCACTGCATTGCAAAATCAGGTCACCAGTCTAGTTTTCCACACAGAGGTAACAGAAAGGTCATTCAAACATTTATATGTGAGACCTGATATCTGTAGCTACTATTTAAAGAAAGGTTTGAGATACTGTAGTTTTTTTTATAGAAATGACAGAAGCCAACTATTGGAATCAATATCACATTTTTTCTGCAAGAAAATCTTTCTAAAAAATGAGTATAAATACATATTTAGATTGATTTACCTCAAAACACAGCCTCTTACCTCACAGAACCCTTAGATTTGGAAAAAGTTCTGTAACATTAGAAAGAAACATATGTGCCAAACTATGTTTTAAGTCTAGTTCTCATAGCTTGATGGTAACTGATGCTAAAATGTCGACAACGTTTATTTATACAAGAAATGATAAATTACAGACCATACCATTTTCTTATTAAACTGTGGCTAGAAATGCATTACAAATAGCCTGATGGTTAAAACCAAAAACCATAATGCTCTAAGTAGCAAATGAAATCTTGGAAGCCAATCAAACTGCCTAGTTTTGATATCTGTGAGGACCACAGACAAACATCTGCAAATTAGACACTTTTATAATGTAAAGATTCAAACGATATAAATACAACCTTTACTGTTTGTGCCTTGTGTTCATTCATACTTTGTTACTTTAAAGTATCAATGAAGTGGATGATCCAATACCTTCAGTCTCTATATGTTGCCTGATATACACTTGTTCTAATGTTAAGGGTACTGAAAAACAGCGCTAAAGGGCATCATAGTAGCTGCCACCCTTTGATGTTCCAGAGATATACTGGTTACATTTTAAAGTACCTACACTAAAAAATTATAATATCCTACATTGACACAAAATAATTTTTACAATGGGGATTTATAACATTCTGATCTGCACAACACATTATGTTGTAGATATGAACAAAAAGAACTAAAGAAAAAAAAACAATAATAATTGAATTAAACTGAATGCAGACAATATGCAGTGAATACCAAAGTTATAATGTAAAGTTGCCTTAAACTAAATTGTTACAATGTTACATACATATTTTTTGTTGATATTAAAACAGTAACATAAGAAAAATACAAGTTTTGATAGAAAAGGCTACAGCTCCAGCAACCCAGGTTTCTTTCAGTTACTGCCCATTGTAGCCAGCACTGGATTGGCTACTATAAATTGCTACTAGGTGTGTAAGTGGGTGACACTATGTCACATCCATATTGCATTCCATCCATAGTGCCAGTCTTTCTTGCACATCAAAGATAAAAGAGTGCTTCAAATAACTCATTAAGTTAAATAAATAATTTTGTGATTGTATTTAACATTGGTCTGTGGAATTTTAGGGAGAGGGAGACACTAGAATAACAACAGGTGGGATAACAGAGTTAAAGCAGTCTGACAAAGGCCTGGCTTTTTATGGCCGCCTCTCTTTGTGTTGGTGTCAGCTCTCAGATACCTTCTGCTCTCTTACTAGTGATTGGCAAATGCAGGTGAGCAAAGATTAGGTTTAGAGCTTAACATAAACCAACAGGCTGAATGACCACAGGGAACACCACCAAGGACTTATTGTCATAACTCTCCTGCCTGTTGTCTCTCACATTCTTCTACTATTTTTAGCTTATTTCATAGCAAACCCCATTCTCCCTTACCCCATTTCTTTTTCTAGCCATCGCTTTCTCAGTCAGATAGGAAAGGGGGAGTGACAGCAGTCTTTGTCTTTTCTGAGACACCCATGCCAAGCATAAAGGCCAGGGAAGGTGGCCCTGGGACTCTTTGTCCTCTGTCCATAGAGCTGTGAGGAGTGCTGGATTACCTGGGAAGGGACCATCATTGGAAAAGTTTAAGATTGGAGTCATAAATCAGGGCAGCCATGGATGATGTATATAAAGCAGCGGTAAGTGTCCATAAAGTTGGGTGGGTATTATATTTAAGCAGCAGTAAATAGGATAGTTCTAGGTTACAAAAGTTTACCAAAAGTTTTGGCTAATGTGCTTTATTTAAGTAAAAAAAAAGAAACTCCCAAAACTATAATACTAAAGTTTTTATTTCTGATTTTATACACTCTACATATGTTATTCTATATAATTATATATATTAGTGTTTTTGGACCAATTACTAATATATATATAATGTATAAATGTATAATATAATGCATATAAATGTATTAAATGCAAGAGCCATTCACAGTATTTTGAAACTATCTGAGCTCAAGGTTAAACCTTCATGTCGGTTCACAAACCAGGGGGGTCAGTACTTGGAGCATTAGAACAGACACTGGTACAAACGATTACACGGATATCAAAAACATAGCCACAATCATTTTATATTATCTGCTTTATATTATACAAGAACAGGTCAAGGAGGTTCAAACATCTGTCAAGCAATGGGCCCAAATTAGGGGGCCAAAAGCTCATGACTTTTATGTACATGTCTATGACATCAGCAGAAGGCCAAACCTAAAAGCAGCTGACGCATACAACCCACATGAGTCAATAGGACAAGAAAATTGTAGTTTACAAATGAAACCTTTAGTCAGTGGTAAGGGCAGGTTGTAAACTCCTTAGTGCTTTTTGAAATGGCATGTAGCCTGACACTTCAGCTGATCAAAGCCATTTTGATATCATTAATAACTGCCACAGAGAGCAGATTAAGAAAGCTAAAAATAGCCCACAATGGCTGGTGAATGAGAAAAGGGTCAGGGGGACAGCAGTTACTCAGATTTAGCGGACAGTGTCAGATGAGAAGGTGTGTGACCATGGATGGACAAAAATAAAACTGACTTGGGTGAGTAAAGAATAGA
Organism: Corydoras maculifer; assembly: GCA_019802435.1. NCBI lineage: Eukaryota > Metazoa > Chordata > Actinopteri > Siluriformes > Callichthyidae > Corydoras > Corydoras maculifer. Next base: position 1,974,602 of record JAFMOD010000550.1, on the reverse strand, counting down.
GCCTTGAATCCGGCATGGCCAGTATGACGCATCGGATTAAGAGCTACCAGCTTTTGCCCATTCAACTGTTTCTGTCTTTAACATTTAGGTTGAGAACTTGACAGAAGAACAGAAAAATGGTAAGACGTCTACATTACTAAATATAGAAATGTATATGCTGTACCATGTTCTTTTTTTCTTGTTTCTTATAAGGCTGCTGTAAAACACTGTCTAGTTGAAGGTGCTATGTGAAGTCTCATCTGTCTGGATGTTTTGTTGGCAGAGTTCCGTGCTGCATTTGACATCTTTGTGCAAGACGCAGAAGATGGCTGCATCAGCACTAAGGAGCTGGGGAAGGTGATGAGGATGCTGGGACAGAACCCCACCCAGGAAGAGTTACAAGAGATGGTGGATGAAGTGGATGAGGATGGTATGTAAGACTTAGAGGTTATACAGGATACACCATCAACACAAAGCAGGATGATTTAAGAGAATTAAAATATCTATATAATAAAACTCACCAAACAGTACTTATATGGCTTTTTCATCTTCACAGGCAGTGGGACAGTGGATTTCGATGAGTTCTTGGTTATGATGGTGCGCTGCATGAAAGAGGAGAGTAAAGGAAAATCAGAGGAGGAATTGGCTGAGGTCTTCCGCATGTTTGACAAGTAAGAAGCAATCATTTAGATTTAGAGACCAAATGTATGTGAATCAATACCAAAACTAAATAAAACGGATTTGACAAGGTATTGCATTGATAAAACTAATTCAAACCTGTGACATTAAGCATCTAGATGACATGAATTATCATTTCCGTTCTGATTTATTTTTAAAATGGTTGGAGTTTTAAAACTCAGCTCTTTTACCCATGCACAATAACACTTTCATGCCAACTCCAAGCATCTTTATGGTCTTTCCATTGTGCACAATGCTGCTGGAACATTATTTCATACATACACTTAAACAACTAAAGAACCAGCATTAATATTCCCCTTTACTAAAGATATTAAAACTATGCTGGAGCAGTGGTTCCCCAAATTGGGGGCTTACAGGACTCATAAGTGTTTTGTATGCTCTACCTATTTGGTTCTATTATAAAATATGTGAAGTTGCAGACTAAACATTTCTCAAATGTAATTAACAATTTGGGTCTGTAATGAGATGGACTGGCAACATGTCCAGGATTTTTGACACTATTCATCCAATAAGTGCTGGGATAGGATCCAGCAATGCAAATTACTCTAATTGGTAAAAGCAATCAAAAGTATTTTATTTAACATTGGTCTATAGTGCCTTATGAGCAATTCTACAAAACTAATAACTTGATTTGTGGTAAGGAACGGAGACGGCTACATTGACCTGGATGAGCTGAAGAACATGCTGGAGTCAACAGGGGAGGCCATCACAGAAGACGACATCGAAGAGCTCATGAAAGATGGTGACAAAAACAACGACGGGAAAATCGACTACGATGGTAAATTCTACTACTGCATTAATGAACACGTAAATATTCGCAACGATAACTTATCTCCCGTTTTAACCTTACAGAGTTTTTGGACTTTATGAAAGGTGTGGAGTAAACCAGTCTGTTCAACTCCCTGCTAGAGCCGGTGACCTCAACATTTACTCCCCCTCTCCCTACACCAGGGCTGGAATTATTACAGTTCTTATCTGCACCTGCTGAACAACACTTGCAAGAAATGTAAATAAATTAGTATCTAGATGGTATTGGTTAAGTATACAAATATATATAGCCAATTATCTCAAATATGAAATTTTGTGACAAATAAAATATCTGTAGTAAACTTGTTTTGTTTTTCTTCTCTACCCTATTTTCATCTGGGTTTATATATATATATATATATATATATATATATATATACACACACACATACACACACACACAAATAAGTAAATACATAAAACATGCAAATAAAATCATTTAATCATGGATTTTTATTACCTTCCATATATTAGCTTTATCTGTGTGTTTGGTAAAAAGTTTGCAAATGCCATTTCACCCACATCCCATTATTTGATTAGGCTGAAACTTTGCATAATTATTCATCGATGACAACACATGAAATCAATTAAAAAGAACTACAAATTAACTATTGAGTGGTAATTAATTTTGATTTCTACGGATTCCATTTTCTACTAAATGTAATACTTTAAAAGCAGAATACATTTAGGATAAAGTAATTTAACATGATACAGGGGTGGTTTTAAAAATCTTCATATTTTGCTTGTTTTCTCTAGACTCCACATGGCATCATAAAGTGATCCATTTTGCCTACTGTACATACACAGAGGAAATTGTTTACCACATTTAACCTATACATGCAGGCACACACACACACAGGTAAAATGTACATACGTGCCCGGAGTGGTAAGCAGCCCTGTATATGCTGCCCGGGGAGCAACTGGTGTTAGGTGCCTTACCCAAGGGCACTTGATTCATAGTATTGGTGAGTCAAGAATTAAAGCCCATGACCACCCCATACACGATTTTTTTTTTGATTTCAAAATGTTTGGATAAAGTACTTTGAAATAAAATAAATTAAATAATAATAATAAAAAAAAAAACACAAGATACTATTGTATTCCTGTGGATATAAATGAAGCAACCAGAAAATTGGGTGGGGATATCTCCAAAGCCAAAGATGACAATTGTGTGAACTGGTAAATTTATTATGAGAAATGATCAAACCAGACACCAGTACAAAGGGACGACATCATTCTGGTCATAATTCAGTAACATGACACAGACAAGTGCATCAAACTAAGACTGTAGCCAAAGTAACAATGCAGCAACCATCAAAACAGAAGGACTTTTCTACAGAATCTGACACCATCTGTATAATGTGAGAACTGTTTCACTGACAAACCGTTTTCATACCCACAGGCTGAAATGGAACGGGAATGTAAACACTGGAATGGTAATGAAGTTAAGCTTTAACAAAGTGACATCATGAAACCAGGAACAGGGTGGATATAGAGAATGTTCTGTAAAATAATAAGAACTAGTAAAAAGTTTACATCCATCTTGAAATTAACTGCATTGTGACAGGTGGGAAAGCATCAGTTACAGACCAGTAGCCAAAAAGCCAATTCTGTTAATTATTAAGTTAGTTGGCAAATGTGTTTCTGACTGCAGCCACAATAGACTTGGCACTGATGCCAAACATGTCAAGCAGTTCCTGGGGTTTGCCACTCTGAGGCACATGGCTCACAGCAAGGCGATGGACCACAATGCCTGGCTCCTCAGCCACTGCTGCCAAGACAGCCTCACCCAGACCACCTACACACAAAGCAGAACATTAGAGTGCTTTTAAGGTTTTACTAGAGACTATATGCATTGGTAAAAGAATCATGTCTGAACAGAGAACATGAGCACTGATACAAGTGAATAGCCAAACGCAAAAAAAAATAAAATCTCAAACAACTAGGAGATGAGCATCTGCTGGGATCAATAAACAAGAATACAAATGGAGTGCTAAAAAAGAAATTTAAGCAGAAATTGTTATGCCAGCATTGGTCAACAGATTCACATTAAAAGAGTAGAAAAGAGAAAACTATTTAGTGCAAATTAAAACAATTATGGCTAAAAACTCAAGTCTTTACCCTCTTTGTAATGATCCTCCACTGTGATGATTTGACCTCTGGTGACACGAGCACTAGCCACAATAGTAGAAGCATCCAGCGGCTTAATAGTGAATGGATCAATCACACGAATGTTTATACCTGTATAGAAAAATTAACACTTTAAAAAAGAAGAATAAATTAAAGATCAATGCAACTTAAGCAATCACTAAATGTCTCTTGGGGGGGGGGGGGGGGGGGGGGGGGGGGGGGGGGGGGGGGGGGGGGGGGGGGGGGGGGGGGGGGGGGGGGGGGGGGGGGGGGGGGGGGGGGGGGGGGGGGAAAAAAAAAAAAAAAAAAAAAAAGAGATCCAAACCAAATATAACAAGGCAAAAACTGTGGAATGTGTGTTACTTTTCCCCCTGATTATCAGCAGATGGGGCTCTAACCTTCTTTGGCAAGTTCATCATGTGCACTAAGTGCCTCGTGCAACGTCACTCCAGCACCGATCACAGTCACTTGATCACTGCTGGACTGCCGCACCACCTAGAGGACAGAGGGTGTAAACAAAATAAACTGTCATACTGCATTTATTAATCGGGGAGCAAGAAGCGGTTACAGTGCAGGCAAAACAATTATTAAACATGACACCATCAAACTGATAACTGGAGGCTTACCATAGCTTTACCAATTTCAAACTTCTCTTCTAGTTCATACACAATCTCAGTGTCTGGTCGGCTGGTACGGATAAAACAGATACCCTGAGGGGGTACAACAGAAATGCACTTTGGTAAGAAATTACATGGCTTGAGGAAATGTTGTCCAATCTTGGATAAGTATTAAGTAGATTAAGTATGCATTCATACTTAAAGCAGGGCTTATACAAAACAATGACAACAATAAATGTAATGTCTAATAAACTGCATGCACACCATAACTTCAGCTGAAAGAGTACTTGCTTTAAATCTCAAGGCAAAGCAACATCTACATACTTTATGCAAAACTGGCAAAATATTCAAATTGTTAAACATTAATAGTAATAAGTGTGTAGCGTGGTTAGCACATCCACCTCTCAGCATCTGCCTCCCTCTGGGGATCAAGGTTCAGATCCCGAGCTAAGAGGTGTTTCCATGTTCTTCCTGTGTCAGCGTGGGTTCTCCTGGTTTTCCTCCACAGTCCAAAAACAGGGTTTTAAGGTAAATTGGCTGTTCTAAATTTCCCATATATAGTGTCTTTCCTTTCTCCATTTTATTTGCTCAATAATTTATTGTTACGACATTTTCCTTTCATAATGCTGAAATGTTTTATGAGAATAATGGCTCTGGACAGCAGACAGGAGTTTAGCACCCAGACTCTTGGTACTATAAAGCATTAAAGTAACATCACACTCATATACAAACATAATGAGATTAAGTCCTCTCTAAACCCTTCCGCAATGAATAGAAAATAAACATGTATATCAAATAGGACTTTTTATCCTATTTGGATGATAAGCGGATCATTTAAATACCTTTGTGTTGGCTGCCAACTCCACAGCTCTCTCAGTGGAGACCCCATCACTGGGATAGAAAACTGTGCAAGTTGGAATAGCACGAAACATTGCAAGATCCTCCAAAGCCATCTGTGAGGGGCCATCCTCACCTGTGCAAATGTCACATTACAACCATCTTTACTCACAAATACAAACAAATCTCAGTAACGAACAGAAACCTCATTCCAAAACAGAAAACCTCATACCGATAGAAACGCCACAATGGGATCCTACCAAGTTGACATTGGACTGGGAAATGGCTGCCATACGGATCTGATCATAAGCACGAGACAAGAAAGCAGCAAATGTGCTGGCAAAGGCAACAGTGCGATCACGAGTTGCACAACCAATTGCCACGCTCACCTATAAAGAAGAGAAGGAAAAGAAAAGAGAGAGAGGGAAAAAATAAATAAACTTAAGCTACATAAAAATACCATGAAATATTTTAAAAACAATATAGGATGGATTCCAGAAAAATTAAAACTACATACCATATTCTGTTCAGCAATAAAACACTCAATGTAGCGATCAGGATGTCCCTTCTTGAAGGTTTCAGAAAATGTGGAATTTTTGGTATCTCCATCTAAAGCCACAATTCTTTTGCTAGCATCTCCCATCTTCTTCAGTGCTACACCATAAGCTTTCCTTGTTGAAGTCTGTTCAAGGATAAATACTTTAGAGAGAAAATAGAAGAAGAAAAGAAGGGGGGGGGAAATATCCTAAGTGGAAGAGCTCCTACAGTTCACTCGTTTGTTCTGACCTTGTCTCCAGTCTTATAGCCTGGTGGAGAGGGCAGAGAGATAGGACTGTGATCTGCAGGAGATGCATCCTCATTTGGTAGTGCAGGCTGAAGGGGTTTCTGAGGTGTCTTGATCTGAGCCTCAAGATTACCAATCAGTTCATCTACACGGTCCTTGGGGATGGGTTTGCCATGCCAGTTGTCAAGATCTTCAATCCCTAACGTCAGGAAACCAAAGCAAACATTAACAATCAACTTACAAAAAAAAAAAAAAAAAAACAGCTGATCTAAAGAGACTGAATTCGTGACATGGAATTATTCACCTTTGAGCCCTTTGCCCTTGAAGGTTTTGGCAATGATGGCAGTTGGCTTTCCTTTGAAGCGCTCAGCATGCCACAGTTCCTTACACAGCTCTTCCACATCATGTCCATCAACCACACAAGTGTTCCAGCTGAAGGGGTGCAGAAAGATTTATTACACTCTGCTAAAAACCGTGACCTAATAAGTAAATGGAATAAATATACAAAGCGCATAGTGGAAAGTTCACCAGAGGTTCAGCATAAAGGTTACATTGGTGAAGATTTTAAATGCAAAAACAAAAATCACACCAGGAAAGTGTTATAAAATATGAATTAGTGTTCAAAATAAAATTAGATTATAGATTTAACTGAAATTACATCCAGACCAGATTTTAGATAAAAAAAAAAATAATAATAATAATAATTTTTTTTTTTTTTTAAATTATACACTTTAATTATCATTTGCATTCTGGTATACCCAAACAGTTTGTCATGGGCATTTAAATTGTGAATTACTAAATTACACTTCCAGCAAATGTACTTGTAAGATTCTTATATAATTTCTTTTATTAAAATACTTTACAGTAAAATTAAGCAGATAATTTTACATTTTTACCTCTAGTGAATTTATGGTATAACGCAAGTAAAAGTATTCAGAACTAAGCTTAAGAGAATTTTACATGCCACTAATTATATTTAAATTAGTCTTAAATTCTAAGCAACAAGATATTAAAATATATGTACTATGCAGAAATATGGTTAAGCATATATATATATATATATATATATATATATATATATATATATATATTCATTTTATTCAGCACTAAAATTAATTGAGGCAGCACGGTGGCTTAGTGGTTAGCACGTTCGCCTCTCAGCGTTAGGGATTCCCAGTTCGAATCCCCATCTTGGTGGAGTTTCCATGTTCTCCCCATGTCCGCGTGGGTTTCCTCCCACAGTCCAAAAACAAATTAAGTCAATTGAGCTCTCCAAATTGCCCATGTAGAGTGTGGGTGAGCCCAGAGATAGATTGGCACCCTGTCCTGGGTATATCTGCCCAGCACCCGAAACGTTCTCCCGTGGATGGGCATGGAGAACCCCCCCAGCAACCCTAATATAGGATTAAGTGGAAGATAATGAATGAAATTAATTGATAGATTGATTTTATACATGACACAGTAAATACTTTTAAAGGTCAAATAGTTTTAGAAAAATTAACTGCAGTTCAAATACAGTTTTTTAAGCCACATTACCCAGCCCTAAAATGAACCATAAAAAAAAGTATATAATTTAAGATGAAATATTTGGCAGTACCGCCTTAGTATAATGTATGCATAATAATACACAAATTAACCATGAGACATACACAGAAATGGTGTTTATTATACTCACCCAAATGCCTTGCAGCGATCCTGGTATGTAGTCATGTCATGCTTTAGGGGTGCAGCTTCGCTTTGTCCCAGCCGATTCACATCAAGAATGGCAACCAAGTTGTCTAGGCCATAATAGGAAGCGAAAGCCATAGCCTCCCAAACAGCACCCTCAGAGCACTCCCCATCTCCCAGCAAGCAGTAGACACGGTAGCTACAGAAAGCAACAAAGTTATTGAACGATAACATGTTTTTTTTTAAGAATAGTTATTTTGTCAGTAGATAACAGGAGTAGAGATGTATAAGCACAAATACCTAGATTTGTCAAAGTACTTTCCAGTGTATGCCATTCCACATGCAGCACCCAGGCCCTGCCCAAGTGAACCTGTTGCCACATCCACGAAAGCAAGTTTCTTGGGGAAGAGGGAAATAAATACATATATAGGTAATACAGCTCTGAAAGATAGAAAAGAAAGTAGCACATTTATTAAGCACTCACAGGTGTGGGATGCCCCTCAAGGTCACAGTCAATCTTGCGCAAGTTGAGGAGGTCCGCCTCTTTTACATAGCCAGCTTCTACCCAAGCTGCATAAAGAATAGGAGCCGCATGACCCTAAAACAGGAAGATAAGACACTGGACAATTGTGCATGTGCTTTATATCCAATGTACCAACAGTCCTACACCAAGCATGTGCCTCAGTATGTGCATACCTTGGACATGACGAAGCGGTCATTGCAAGCACTTCGAGGATCATCAGCTTTGTAGCGCATGGTATGAAAGAACAGCACAGACATGATCTCCGCAGCACTGCAGCATGAGGTAGGATGTCTGCATGGAGGAGAAAATAGTAAGAAAATTGGCAAATCTAAACATGACTTTATTTAATTGTAGCAATGTTAGACACAAGCCAGACAGGCACATCAAGTTAGGGAAAATTACCAAACATTAATGTAACATCTCAGCATTTCCCTTCATGTATTAATATATACACCATACTAGCCCTGAACATGCAAAAAGGAAAATAGTGGGTGTAGGGCTTATATTAAAGAGCCTGTACAAAAGAAAAGGCAATATTTAAAAATTCCAAAATAATTCCTGGAAATTATTACGACTATATCGTGCCTGTTCTAATCAGCTTTTACTGAAAAAGACTGATGCTAAAAACATACAATACAGGGAAATTTTACTGCCATCTACAGGAGCATTTTCATAATGTCTCAATTGTCCAAGTTAAATAGTTTAGTTACTAGTGTAAAGCAACTCTACATAGCGTTCATACACCTGTCCTGTGAACTAGTAATTATCCATAATTCTAAAAACATTAAGTGAATCAAACATAAAAAAAATAATTAGGGAACTTAAACCAAGTTTAATTTGTATTTTATTAAAACATCCATCAAAATTATTATAATCTGCTTTTAAAAGGAGGTCCAAACATGGGCCAGATTTCAAAAGGCAACTGTTAATCAATATTCCTGATCAAATCAAACCACAAGTCATTGTATCAGTAATGACATCAAGATTTAAATGCAGAAAGCAGGTCAGTTTAGTGAACTCTGATCTGTTCAATATCTGAACATTTGTTAGTTTGTCCAAATGCATTTTCATTTAGGAATCTGTACTAGGCTACCATAATGAAAATGTTCCATTTTCTAAACCTTGTCTAAAATGTTGCATAACACTTTGGCTTAAGTCACATTTCAAAGACCAAACTGTCTATGTAGTCATTCAGCTTTCCAAAAAGATCAATGTTCAAAGTACAGGTCTGAAAATATCCCCGTGAGAACCAGGCCACAGACCCATACTTTTCTTTTTTTTTTAATGAAATACGATCAGGCACAGGTGATTCAAAGGAATTTATTTACCACAGAAAAAACAGACAATGTTTTAATTTAGGTAACAAAAAGCAGTCGAAGTGACCTAAAGGTTAACATTGTTAATTGAATTAATCCTGTTCACGTGGATGCTGTAAGCTGGTTTGTTTGCATATTGCAAAAGCAACTTAAACATATGAGCACATAACCAAAAATCAGTAAAGTGGAAAAATCAACAGAGCAAATTTGTCATTAGTGAAATAATGTCACTTCATGCAAGTCATTCATTTAATTTACAAAACCATTCCATGGGTATAAATTGCATTTGTTGAATGTGTTACCATCAGAGTTCTATTTCTACCTTTAACAACCTGAAATATAAAGAGTTAATCAAACATGTATAGTAAGCAGTAAAACATTTTTGAAAATTCCACTGTGGAGTCATCAGGTGTATAAAGGAAGTATGTTTTATCAAAAGGCCAGTCCATAAAAACAAGGAGGAAGAAACTAACAATGACTGCTACAAAAATACCATTCCATAACCAGTGCTCATTTACAGAAAATACACCTTTCACAATCTCATTTATGGATTGAATGGCCCTTAAATTATGAAACATGAAATAAGAGGACAACTGGCACAATAAGAGATAAGATCTCCAATTCAGTTTAGTTACCTAATCCCTGTGGAGTTTGGCTGACCAGACAACTTAGCTGATTAAATTTATTAATTTTATAGAATTCAAAAATTATATATATATATACATACACACACACTGCATGTATAGGGCTCTTAATAAAACCTCTAAAACAGTTTATATAGACCTTGATTATAAATTCTGTACTGTAGTTGTGTCTGATTACATAGATTTTTTTTGTTTTGTTTTGTTTTAAAGCTCTCATGTTTAGGTCTCCAGGTTAATCATACTAGGAAGCAATGCCAACCAAAAACTCAATTAATCTAAACATCATGTAAACAACATGATTAATTACAATGTCTGAAATGTTTAATGACATGGCACAACTCCATTAACAACAAATTACATTGGCGCACAAGTTCAGGTATACTTATTAAAAGGTAATAGGTGACATTTTTTAATAGTATTTATTTTGACTAATTTAGCTGAGAAGTAAATGCACCTTTAACGTGACGCAAGTTAGCAGCTCCAAATAGCCAATAGAAATGTAAATTTGAAAATATAGCATCTTATGCCCAATACGTGAACTTGTAACGAATTACACAGAAGTGCACGAGACGCATCCACAAGCTACAGTAATGCTACACAAACCAGGGCCTGCACGGGACTCATTAAACTGGAACATGCGCATCTCCTTAAAGATCGCATGCAATTTGGTGCACAACGCAGTTATTCATCTTACACGGCGAGCACTGGTTACAATTAACGCAGAATAAAATTTAAATCTTAAAACAGTCAAATGAGAACACCGGGGCATGGCAATCTGTCTTACTGCACATGGCTCCCGCGCTGCCCACGTCACTGATACGCAATATCGTACATGTAACGAGAATGACTCAAAAAGATTTTAGTTGTTCTCAGAAATGCACTGCATTAACAACTGCAACAGGCAGCGCACATGAGACGCCAGCATCCATTACAGTGTCTACAGTGTCGCATGACTTAGCAAAATTTACTTCCCGTGGTGCAGACTAGTGAAGTGTGTATGAAGTAGAGTATATGAGAGATTAGCTGATTAGCCAAGTGCAACTTACCCTGAATTAGAGGCGCATGTAGCCTTAATGGAGTGAATTCTAAGCTTGTTAGCGACATTTTTCAAACCCTGAAGGGTTTTCTCGTCTGGTTTGTGGTAACTCTCCATTTTTTACGATATTCAGTTGGAACCGCGGCGTAAATAAAGGAACCAAATGCAGTATGAACCGAAAAGTGGGCCGAGGACCAACGTGCAGACGCAGAAGCTTTTTAAGTGACACTTTGCCCTTAACTCCGCCTACGGCGTCTTCTCATTGGCCGAAGTCGCATATTGAAACGTCAATCAGAACTCAAGCGTAGAAGTCATTCCCTAGAATCCAGTTCCGTAATGTAAAACTTTTATAAAAAAATAAATAACTAAAAACCACGAAGACAACAGAGCACATTAACAAATACAATTAGAACTCGATTTGTTTTTAAGACATTCTAATAGTCATTAGTATTCCTGTTGTTCACTTGAAAAATATCCCAAAAAATAAAACAAATCCTTTATTGATAACGTGCTGTTGTGTAAATGTGTATGTGAAAGAAATAACATTTAAAAACAGGCTGGTTGTTTTACAGAAACCCTGTTCCTTTAAAAGAATTTAATGAGGAGACAGAATGAGTCAACAAAGGGGTGGTGAATTTGCAGTCTCATTCTTACACAGGGGAAAATATTACCACATAGATTTGAGTCTGTAACAGTATTTTTATTTTTTAAATGATTGTGGATTTTTTATATAAGAACAGAATGACAAAATGTAATTTAATTACCATTTCAGCAACAAGTAAAAATAAATAAATATTAATAATAATAATAATAATAATAATAATAATAATAATAATAATAGGACGGCACGGTGGCTTAGTGGTTAGCACGTTTGCCTCTCAGCACTAGGGACTCCCGGTTCAAATGCCCATCTGGGTGGAGTTTCCATGTTCTCCCCGTGTCTGCGTAGGTTTCCTCCGGGTTCTCTGGTTTCCTCCCACAGTCCAAAAACATGGAACAATTGAGTTCTTCTAATTGCCCCATATAGAGTGTGTGCGTGTCTGTGTGAGTAAGTGTGTGCTCAGCGATAGATTGGCGCCCTGTCCTGGGTGTATCTGCCGAGTGCCTGAAACGTTCTCCCCTGGATGGGCATGGGGAACCCCACCGCAACCCTAATATAGGACAAAGCGGAAGATAATGAATGAATGAATGAATGAATGAATAATAATAATAATAATAATAATAATAATAATAATAATAATAATAATAATAATAATAAAATATAATTATTTCTCATCTCATTAACTAGTTCCTCATTTTAGGGGAGCATTTCAGTGGCTGGGCAGAAACACCCTGAGTTTTGTCAGGATGTGGTTTGATGAGTCTGATACAAACTAACCTCAGCCCAATGAAACACCATTGGCTTAAACTGAAATGTCAGTTTTGTACATGGTCTTTTAGTGCCTGAACTCTGAAAACATTCTCAAATTCTGTTGCATCCACAAACACACACCAAAAAAACATTTTATTTTATATTTTAATAAAACAGTTATCTGTAGGTATATGACAGTATATCTGCAAACGCTGCCAATACAAATGTTTTTTATTTATTTAATTCAATTGTCTTCTTCTTGTGAGGAGTCATCCTAAAAAAAAATAATAATGTAATGTTTAACCATTTATATGAGTCCATATATCTGTATACTGTACATGTAAATATTCATATAATAGGTGAAAACATACCTTGACAGTTTCCCGAGCCTCAGCAACTTCATCACTGGTGACAGCGTCCTTATCTAGTCGTTCGAGTTGTGGGAGGACTGTGAGCACACTGAGGCGATAATCCTCGTTCTCAGACAGAGGATTCTCCATCAACACCAGTGTCCGCAGAGTGTCAGCCACACTGACTAGACTTTGCAGTGCCTGCTTTGAAGATACCAAGTTTCCCCTAAAGCAGTGAAAGTAAAACAGGTTTGGCTAAAAGTTTAAAACAAATCAAACAAATTATGTATCATTGCCAAAAAAGTTTTTAAATAAGGCTCATTTACAACTATAAACTAATTTGGATTACAATTGATTAAATAAATAAATGATGGTAATTTGTACCTGACATTAAGATATTTTAGTGATTTCATATTAGAATTGATTCCATTCAGTGTCTCCAGCTGGTTGTTTCTTAGATGAAGGGTTTTCAGCAACTCTAGTTTCTCAAGACATTCTAAATGCTTTATTTTGTTATTTGCCTAAAAAGTTAAAAGGTCAGTGAGAAAAAAACATGTTTAGAAGTTGTAATGTTTATTTTTTTATTTTTTTACCAGCCACCTTATACGGTTCACCACTGTGTTTCTACACTCATTGTTCTTTTTATAATTTTGATATTGGATGATTTCAAGCACTGCAGTGACACTGACTTATTGTGTCAGATAAACTATGTGTTCACTCACAGTGCACTCTATTAGACAAATCTACATCGTCATAAAAATAAAAATATAGTTCAAGTACAACTGTGGTGGTTTTGCAGCACCTGGTTTAAGTAGTGGAATAATGGAGAACCCATGTCTGAAGCTTAATACATTTTTGTGTAATTATGAAACTTTATGGATAACAACAAGCTGTCAATGAGTTTTTCAGTATGGACAATGCAAAGCAGCAATACTCTTACCAGGTAAAGATGTCGCAAGCTGGAAAAGTGAATTCCTTTTGTAGTCTCTAATTTATTTCCTTTTAGGTCCAATGAAACCAAATTGCTTAGTCTGCTACATTCAAGACCGGAAATGCTCTGAATGCTATTACCTTAGAAGACAAAAGCAAAAAATCTAAATTAATAATAATTTAGGGCGGCACGGTGGCTTAGTGGTTAGCACGTTCGCCTCTCAGCATTAGGGATTCCCGGTATAAATCCCCATCTGGGTGGAGTTTCCATGTTCTCCCCGTGTCTGCGTGGGTTTCCTCCGGGTTCTCCGGTTTCGTCCCACAGTCCAAAAACATGGATCAAGTCAATTGAGTTCTCCAAATTGCCCCATATAGAGTGTGTATGCGTGTGTGTCTGTGTGAGTGAGTGTGTGCCCAGCGATAGATTGGCGCCCTGTCCTGGGTGTATCTATCTGCCCAGCACCTGAAACGTTCTCCCCTGGATGGGCATGGGGAACCCCACCACGACCCTAAAATAGGATAAAGTGGAAGATAATAAATAAATGAATGAATATTAATTTATGTGTTGGAGCACAAGGTGTGTTCAGTTTCAGTAAAGAAATTTGTTTTTTGGGCTTGCATACAAAAGTACACACCTCCCAGTTATTAAATTCAGGTGTTTCACTTAATCCCATTGCACAAATTTAAAAAATCCAGCATATAGTTCTGTATGTATTGTGGGCATCTGTATGCCTCCAAATCTGTGGGAACAGTTTGAGAAGAGCACTGTTCTATTCTGATTATGATTTTGTCCCAGTGCAGAAAGCAAGATAAAAAAATTTACACAATGTACAATGTAGCTCAATGTAAAAGACCCTAATTGAGCCCTAAACACCATTAAACAGCTTTGGGGTGAATTAGAACAGAAAGTGTGAGACAGACCCTCTTATCCAGTATCAGTGTGAGCTTGCAAATACTTTACTTTCCAAATAGGCAAAATCTTACAGTCACCCCAAAATCTCTAGAAAAACTTTTCAAAAGTTATGAACCTGTTGCAAAGTGGAGACTAATTAAAACAGGCTTTCATAAAAGTCTTTGTCTTTACAATGTACTGTAATGTCAGTATATTATACTGTAGCTCAATAATTAATTCAAAGAAATTAGATGCACAGACACGTGTCACTAACCAGAAAGATTGAGGTTTTCTAATGCAGGTCCTTCAAGGCCCTCCATGTCAGTTAGCCGATTGGACACCAAGCTAAGATATTGTAAATAAACCAGCTGACCCAGGGGTTGACCTTGAAATCCTTGAATGTGGTTGACATCACCCTTTAGCCAAAGCAAATCTTTTAACGTTGCCAGTGGTGAAAGGTCTGTCAGGTAATTGGCGGAAATGTCTAAGTAACGCAGATGAACAAAGGGGCTCAATAATACGATGTCTGTCAGATCCCTGGCAAACAGGAAAAAAAAAAGGTTAATGTCTGTGTTTCATTAACTACTGTAGAAATACTGTGAATACTGTTAAGATATAAATGAAATAAATAATAATAAAATACCTTGCTTTAAGGTCAAGTTTCACAAAGGCATGAGACAGTCCATTTGCTGTACGGCACAATAAGGATAGATTTTGTGCTATCATTTCCTGTGTCAGCGAACAAGGCTGAATCTGACGTCAAGTGGACATAGGGAAAGTTAGAAAGTCAAAATAAATTCAACTCAGTTTTATTTATATGGTACTTTTACCTCACACCAATGCTTTTTAATGAGTCAAATAATGTGAGTTTTTTTTATAAGACAATCTATTTTTCAGTTATGTAATAAATTAACACTGTCAGTGTGAATAATTTTTAATTTTGTGATATTCAGTAAAGCACTTTCAGTGTAACCAACAGTGTTTCTTAATCCTGGTTAAGGAGGACTGTAAAGATACACACACCAGCTATTGGGTACATCTCTTGTTTTCACACACACTGTCCAGTTTATCAGTTCCACTTACCAAATAGATGCACTTTGCTCCAATTCTACAAATTAAGACTTTCGTCCATCTATTTTTGTACGTATATTGTTAGTCCCTCTTAGACCCCCACAGTACAATTAAAAAGACATGGTGACATCTGTTAGGGTGTTTTGTGCTGGTATGATTGAATCAATTGACATTGATTGTGCACTTTGACACATCTACCTTAATTCTCCACCTTGTAGATGTAACACCAGAAATTGCAGCTCATTTGTTTCTGTGCAGCTTACAATAAAATTAAATTTTGGTCATTTAACAGGCACTTTTATCAAAAGTGATTTACAATTATTTCAGCTTGGCTGGGGTCAGGTTGAGATTTCAATGCCTTGACCACGAATGAGATGCCACTACCTTAATTTAACTTGGTTAACCTTTTATAATTGCTACTACATGTACTTCAAAATCTGAATTTTTATGTATGACTTTTACCCGTTATTGACTATTTTACATTTGTATATTAGTTTGCTTAGGTAAATTATCTAAATTCTATGGTAAATTGCGTAATTGCATTATTAAATGCATGTTTTAACTATTAATAATGTTTGATCGTTATTGTCTTACCTGTTGCTCTTCAGCCTCAGTTTTGTCTCCAGTATCATCCTCTTCAGAGTTATCCTCTAACACTTCATCTTCTTCCAAATCTGACATTGCTTTTACATATTTTATATATTAATTCAACCAGATAAACAGACCATATTTAACTTAGTGTAATATATATATATATATATATATATATATATATATATATATATATATATATATATATATATATATATATATACATATATATATGGGCTGCATCCTTATTTACATTTGATGACATGGTCCAATTAGAAAGAGATGTTTATTTTATTTATAATTTGAAATTTATTCCTTTAAAATACAAAATTTACATTTAAGATTACAAAGGCTTACCAGGTATACTTTTTGCTGTAGCTTCAGTATTTTATTTTATGTTATCTCGCCCTGTTGTTTGCAGTGGCTGCAGCGGTTACACTCTAAAAAATAAAGCATCGAGTCAAACATATTTGCATTAGTCTTTTCGAGTTATGCCAACTTCTAATAGTATTAGGTTGATCGAACATAATATTTATAATACAATTTAGTCTTCCATCCACAGCAGAAAGCGTTTTTATATATTATGAACTTAATTACTGTCAACAGGAACACACTTTAGTTAACTGTAATTTGTCAATTTTTAAGATTTTTAGCATAAGGTAAAAAAACATCGCTTGTAGTATTAAGTTGAGTCAACACAATATTTTAAACTTAATGCAACAGCATGTTTGATAATAACAATTATCATATAATTTAATATATAATAACATAAACATTAATATAAACAGATATATTTATGTTGACTGAACCATTGCATTACTCCAAATAAACCTTTTTTTACTCAGCTTATTTCCAGCAACGCAAGACGAGTGATCATGAATCATTACAGTTACCATAGATAGCACCTACAGAATCATTTCAAGCTGGAAACAAACTATAGTAAATTACTGCACTAAAGAATTAACTTTGGATATTAAATAAAACTCTTAACAAAAGCTTGAACAGCTTTGAAAGGACAAAGTATACAGTCCATATAAACAGTGTTTACCCTCTTGCATACATTAAATTACTGCGATCACCTTTGTTCACATATCTGTAACAAATTCTCACACAAACAAAAGTGCTGATTGTATTTTTCCTGTAATGCCATTTGTCTCAAACATCCCTATATGATTTAAAAAATTTTAGTTTGTGAACCCATGCATTAAATGGGGGTGAATGATTTCACTACGAATGAAAAAGTGCAAAAAGAGCAGTACACTGATGTCAGGTTTTGGCATTATCTGCAAAAATATGACACTTGAATCGTCAGAGAAAAAATATTTGTTTAAATGTGTTCTGCAATAACAAAACCCGACTGTTATTGACATCTAAGACATTTAACACCAACCTAAGAACCCACATTCAGGTGACTTATTCATTTCTCTTTTTCATTGTGGGAGGCTATAATGAAACAGCCATGTGCAAAATAATACCATACAGTTTGACTTAAAGTGATAGAAATGAGGGTAAAAAATGAGAATAACATCATGTAACAAATCTAACAAAACCCATGCAGACCTGCAGAGGGAATTGCCTACAAAGGGGGCGGTACTAGCCTTAGCCACCATCTTTGAGTATTTTTTTTAAACTTACATGTTGATATTATAATTATTTTGAAATTAGATTAGCATATACATATATATAAAATTGTACAAATTGTATATATACACATATATACATTTTTATCAATAAGCTCCAGTTATCCATTGTCTCCTCTTTAATAAATGTTGTAATCAGTGTATCTGACTCATTTTGCACTGATCTGACATCAGGTTGTTACAATGTGGAGAAGTAGTTTTGCCATGTTTGTGTAACTTAGTTTGCTATATTTCTTTGTGTGGTAGATTTTGTGTAGTGAAACTTCATTTATTGTCAAATAACTACACGCCCAGTTCATTTTGCAAGTAGCTTGTTCAATACTGCCTACACATTTAAACTAACATTATATCTCAGTAAAAAGTCACATTACAGTGTTAAGACACATTTCTCTTACCTAAACTTATTAATGGAATGTTATTTGGAGGAGTGTTCTGTAACTCAGCCTGAACTTTGTCTGAGCACAATTGATCTGATGTTCTAAGTGATGTTCAGTTTTATCACTATCACAACGACCACTGTTAGTGTTCCATAGTTGTTAAGAATGTTCCATTATACTCTGTTTACAGTAGAGGATTTTTAAAAGTTTATTTGTAGTTTTTTTCTCTTGCAGAACTTTATTTCTTTATTCTACAGCTTACACTTAAATGGACTATTATGCAAATTAGGTGAAGACGTCACTTAGCAACTTCTAGTGACATATAGGATAGGCAATAGCTACTTTCCTTATTTAGGAGTTGAAAACATTAAATAGAATTGTCTAGATTTCATCTAGCTAGTAAGCAGTTAATGAGCTTGTATACCATCATATACAGAGCTGCAAAATAAAAAATAACTGATTGTTTTACGTAAGCAAAACACCAACATGGATCATAAAATTATATCATCATTATAATTATATAGTTAACAAATTTAGCCCTCACCTTACTTAGAGAAAGTATGCTTCTTCTTGGAGCTGTGAAGTTTTCTGATAGTAAAATTAAAAAAGTGGGCAGGAGAATTCAGTCAAATAAGAAAGATAAGACACGCAAACTATTTAAGTGAGTTGCCAAAAATTCGTTATTATTTCATCAAATATTTTAAGTTCGGATAAGTCATTTGAGTGTGTTGGAACAACATTTATAGTTTTTGTGTCACCTGAACTCCAGTAATAAAAAACAAATGAAAAAAAATTCTGGCTAATTCACATAATTTGATTTTTTTATCTTAAAAATACACATATTTAAAAAATGGCTAAAGGGCATCGGAATTATTTTTCGAAGTGTACCATAATGAGGTTGATATACACAAACAACTGATTTGAACAGGAGACTAACAGGAGCCCAATGAAACCACTGGAATAAGCCTAAATGTCGATCTTGTACAAATGCTGCAGAATCCACAAACAGAAAAAGTACTTTTTAAAATAAGGCACAGTTATCTGTATATATATCACACATGTATATCTACAAAAGCTGCCAATACTTTTTAATCCAAATTATCAGATTCAATTGTCTTCTTCTTGTGAGGAGTCTTCCTGAAAAATAAATAAAAATAAATAAATTAAATTTTTTGTTTCAACATTTAAATGTGTCAATGTCTTTATATACTATACATGCAAATATTTATATAATAGGTGAAAACATACTTTGAAACTTTCCTGAGCTTCAGCAACTTCATCATTGGTGACAGCGTCCTTATCTAGTCGTTCGAGATGTGGGAGAACTGTGAGCACACTGAGGCGATAATTCTCATTCTCAGACAGAGGATTCTCTATCAACACCAGTGTCCGCAGAGTGTCAGCCACACTGACTAGACTTTGCAGTGCCTGCTCGGAGGATACCAAGTTTCCCCTAAAGCAGTAAAAATAAAAGTCAAGTTAAAACAAATTATGTATCATTGTCAACAGACATAAGGCTCATACAAACCAATATGAATGTTCTCTAATAGATAAATATTTCACCTTTTACTAAATTGTTTAAATAAATAAATGGTGGTAATTTGTACCTGAAATTAAGATATTTTAGTGATTTCATATTAGAATTGATTCCATTCAGTGTCTCCAGTTGGTTGTCTCTTAGATGAAGGGTTTTCAGCAACTCCAGTTTCTCAAGACCTTCTAAATGTTTTATTTTGTTATTTGCCTAAAAAGTCAAAATGTTAGTGAGAAAAAACATTTTTAGAACCTGCAATTTTGATTTTTTTCATTTTCTTTACATTGTCCTCTTTTGTAATTTTGATATTGAATGATTTCCTGCACTGCAGTAACACTGACTTGGTGTGTTAGATCAGATACAACAGTGATGTTGGAGTTTTCAATCACATTGAACTCTATTAGACGCATCTACATTATCGTGCCACCTTACAGATGCAAAATTCTATTCTGTAGTGCATATGTTGCTGTACAGTTTATGTTAGTCATCCTCTTATTCTTAATCGACGTCAATGAGGTGTTTGACAATTCCAGCAGAACCACTCCCTCTCATAACAGCTCAGAACAAACCAACACATCACCATCATGTTAAAGTCACTGCAGTAAAAGCACTATAAAATACAAATAAAGGTCAATAATAAGTACAACTGTGGTGGTTTTGCAGTTCCTGGTTTAAGCAGTGGTGTAATGGAGAACCCATATCCAAGGCTAAAAAAAATCTTTGTGTAATTCATTCATTCATTCATTTATTATCTTCTGCTTTATCCTCTATTAGGGTCGCGGTGGGGTTCCCCATGCCCATCCAGGGGAGAACATCTCAGGCGCTGGGCAGATAGACCCAGGACAGGGCGCCAATCCATCGCTGGGCACACACTTACTCACACAGACACACTCTGTAGGGGGCAATTTTGAGAATTCAATTGACTTAATCCATGTTTTTGGACTGTGGGAGGAAACCGGAGAACCCGGAGGAAACCCACGCAGACACGGGGAGAACATGGAAACTCCACCCAGATGGGGATTCGAACCGGGAATCCCTAGTGCTGAGGGGCGAAGGTGCTAACCACTAAGCCACCGTGCCGCCCCTTTGTGTAATTATGAAACTTAATAGATAAGAACAAGCTGAGAATGAGTTTCTTAATACACTGAACAAAGGACAATG
This sequence comes from Corydoras maculifer, assembly GCA_019802435.1. Lineage (NCBI taxonomy): Eukaryota > Metazoa > Chordata > Actinopteri > Siluriformes > Callichthyidae > Corydoras > Corydoras maculifer. Next base: position 1,953,665 of record JAFMOD010000550.1, on the reverse strand, counting down.
CAAAACAGCAATACTCTTACCAGGTAAAGATGTTGCAAACTGGGAAGGTCAATTCCTTTTGTAGTCTCTAATTTATTTCCTTTAAGGTCCAATAAAATCAAATTGTTTAGTCTGCTACATTCAAGACCGGAAATGCTCTGAATGTTATTACCTTAGATGACCAAAAAAAAAAAAATCTAAATCAATATTCATTTAATTAAGCCCTAAACACCATTAAGCAGCTTTGGGGTGAATTAGAACAGAAAGTGTGAGACAGACCCTCTCATCCAGAATCAGTGTGAGCTTGCATGTACATTTTCTGTATAAATTGGCAAAAATCTAGTCACCCGAAAATGTTGCAGAAAGAAACATGTTGAACCTATTGCAAAGTGGAGGCTGTCATAAAAGTCTTTGTCTTTACAATGTACTGTCATGTCAGTATATTACTGCTTAGTAATAAATTCAAAGAAATAAGATGCCCAGACACGTGTCACTAACCAGCAAGATTAAGGTGTTCCAATTCAGGTCCTTCAAGGCCCTCAATGTCAGTTAGCCGATTGGACATCAGGCTAAGATATTGTAAATAAACCAGCTGACTCAGGGGTTGACCATGAAATCCTTGAATGTGATTGATATCTGCCTTTAGCCAAAGCAAATCTTTTAACGCAGCCAGTGGTGAAAGGTCTGTCAGGTAATTGGAGGAAATGTCCAAGTAACGCAGATGAACAAAAGTGCTCACTAAGACGATGTCCGTCAAATTCCTGGCAAATATAAAGAAAAAAACAGGTTATGTTAATATACCCATTTTAATAACTACAAATAGTAAAACAAATAGTGGAAATACCACATAGATTATTTTTTTGGCACAAAACTAAAAATAAAATACCTTGCTTTAAGTTCAAGTTTCACAAAGGCATGAGACAGTCCATTTGCTATACGGCACAACAAGGACAGATTTTGTGCTATCATGTCCTGTGTCAGTGGGCAAGGCTGAATCTGACATCAAATGGAATAAGGGAAAGTAAGAAAGTCAAAATAAACTCAGTTTTATTTCTATAGCAATTTAAGAAGTATGACATTGTGTTACAGCACACTAAAGGTTTTTTGTCAAATAGTATGATTTTTCAAATTACTTTTGTTTAATAAAACTATTTATTAATTATTTTAAACGCCATCTGGTAAAGAAGCACAGCCAAGTGTGAACATGTTCCAATTTTGTGATATTTAGCAAATCTATTTTTTGATGTATTTAACATAGTTTTTTTTTTAATCCTCGTTAGGTTCCCCATGTCCATCCATGCGAGAACGCTTCGGACACTGGGCAGATATACGCTTGACTGGGCGCTAATCCATTACTGGACATACACTCAATCACCCCTTTTGGCAATTCAGATGGGGCAATTTAGAGCAGCCAATTTATATTGAATCCATGTTTTTGGACTGTGGGAGAAAACTGGAGAACCCGGAGGAAACCTACGCGGACAGAAGATGGCAACTCAATAAGTCAGGTGCCACCATTCTGATACTACATTTTTACTTTAAAATCATATTATTATATATGACTTTTACCTTTCTTTGACTATTTTAAATTGATATGTCAGTTGGGTAAACTAATACTACAATAAATTATTTGATCATCTAATTGCATTAATAAATGCATTTTTATTTTACAGATAGGTTCATTAATAATGTGTGTTGTTATTGTCTTACCTCTTGCTCTTCAGCCTCAGTTTTGTCTCCAGGATCATTTTCCTTCAGCTCACCCGCTTCAGAGTTATCCTCTAACAATTCGTCTTCCTCCAAATCTGACATTGCTTTTATATATATATATATATATATATATATATATATATATATATATATATATATATATATATAAATATTATATTGAACAAATTTAACAAGTTATTTTTAACTTAGTGTAATAATAAATATATATTGGCTTCTTTCCTGTAAACATTGAACAAAGCGCCCAAATAAAACCAGATCTGTTTTTTTTTTATTTTTATTTTTTTAATGTATTCTTTAAAAATACAAAACATATATGAAAGATTATAAAGGCTTACCGGATTTTCACTCAGTTGAAGCTTTGATGTTTTATTTTTTGTTATTCCTCTGTTGTTTACAGTGGCTGCCTCGGTTACCAGTGAGGCGGGCTGGGGGCGTGGCATCAGCCACAGTGAAGGACATGCCCCCTTGCTGTCCTGAAAATAATGTTCTCAATGACAGAAGTGACATTTTACTCACACAAGATAAAAAAAACACCAAAAAGCAACTTTACGGTTCAAAACATTACCTTAATGATTTTGTTGCGCATGCTTTAGCTAATAAAAAACATCTAATCTACAAATTAATCCATGTTTTCTCCTGCTTTTGTCAAAGTGACTGAACATCCAGATCCAAATGTTAAGGCATTCCTAATAAAAAATCTATTTAATCTGTTTCTTCCCTTTAATCGCAAGTTAACTTACACTTTATATCTAAATATTACTAAGAAACAACAGAAGAGATAACAAAAACTTTTTGAGTTAAAGGGAATGACTGCCTGTTGTTTACAGGCATAAAAGAAATTGAATTCATTTATATTATAATATGGGTAGTTCTGGACCTTAAATCTGATTGGCTGAGCCATTTGTCAAGCGGAGAAATTATTTCTATAATGCACACCTCTGAGTGCTTCACATTCGTATCAAAGCGTGATATACATGAATCATGTACCATAAATGGAAATACAGATTAATATTAAAAGCAAGCAATTCCCGATGAGCATGTTGTTTATGGATCTTGTTCTGCAACATGGCAACTAAATGTCATTTTTTGATTGTTAGCAAAACCGGTATCAGTTGCACAACTAGATTAAATTGCAGAAGACCAGGTTATTAAAAAAAAAAATTCTAACAAAGGCATTCATAAATGAAACCTTTTTCATTATAGTGTGTTTGTAACCTTTAAAAAGTAAGAAACCATTTGAAGTTGTGTATTATTGTGAATAAATCATGGGAAAGAGGTGTAACGGCACCCGAGTCCACCTTCCAGTGATTAATTTACAATATTGTACTTCTTTACCCATCTTGCTTTATTAAGCAAAACTGATGTTATTTCTTTTTACCAAACATCTGAATCAGAGTGACTCAATCTGGATCTTTACATTTATATTAATGTATATGGTAAGAACCTAGACACATAACCACACTGCGTTCTAAATTTTATATGAAAATAATAGAGTCAAATTTTAGCAAGAGTTAAATTTATTGACACGTAATAGATGCTTTTAAACTTTTTAACACTATTAAAGCAACTATCCATATTTTGCATTGCATTATCAAGTAAAATAAATAGAACTTAGGTTAGGTAGGTTAAAATGTTTGCAAACAGTAAACGGGGTTTTTTTTTGCAGATAAGTCAACAAAATAAAAAAGTTCAAGCATGACAATGTATTATAAATAAGTGCTGGATTTCAAAAGCCCTGAGAATACATCAATTAACATACCACTGAGAAATCCAGCAAAAAAATGCTGCCATTTTTTCATTTTTTGAAAAGCTGCACATTCTTCATAAAACCCAGTTGTTTCTTCAACTTCTTGATAGAATTTGACTAAAAGGTTCTTAATGTATACCACAGCATTGTGTAACATTCATTGCATTGCTATTATTCTTTGGCCAAATCAGAATGCTGGATGTTCAGAATGTACATACAGCAATACAAGGTAGTCTATAGAAAAGAAGTCATTTTGTCATAACAGTAGTAGCAGTAACTTAGGATATTCAATTCTTACATTCACTTCATTTTCCAAAAGTCTGGGTAAAACCACCTAAAACCGGATTTGCTCCAGCACAGGGGCACAAAATATATTTTAGATTAGAAAGAAATAGTTATATAGTGTTATTTTATACACAATGTGTAGTTGTAAAACTCACCACCAAAACCAGTAGTTTTTAACTTAATAATAATAATAATAATAATAATAATAATAATATGAAAAGAAAACCTTTAAAATGAGTGGTCAATGTGATTGTCAAGAAAGAAATAACTCATTGTTGTCCACTGATTATATAGATAATGGTGGTTTAAATTTCTGGATCTTTATTTACTCCAAAAATGAGCTACACGGCTTCTGTATCTTATAGACAAGAGATTCTAGTAACCGTCAAGTGCTCTGAACAAATCTAACAAATTCTAAATGAGATGTGTGAGGCTCTTAAGGCCTTGCAGTTCCTCACACCTCGCTCATACTTTTGTACTTTTTAACCCAACAGATTTAAAAATATATATATTCCAAAGCAGACATTCATGTTTATCTGGAAGGTTTCAAAAGACGACAAATGTTACACTTGAGTGTTCATGCCTTTAGATGCTACACTGTTGGTCAGAATCTCACTTCTGCCTTACAGCAAAAAGATTTGATTTGATTACCAGTTGGAGTGAACAAACTTAGCACCCGATTGATTGGATCATTGATAACGAATTCCTTTCTAAAAATTGACACTGATTCTGGCCAGATTGTTCGAAATAAACAAACCATTCAGATGTCCACCTTCAGGACAAATGAATCCTAGTTGAGTCGCTGCCTGATGTTGCTGTCGTAATTTTCCATGCAGATCTGAATCCGTTGGGTGAAGTAGTTTCGATCAGAGATCGCTTTGAGCAAATCATTTTGGATGAGACAGAGGTCATAAAGTTCTGAAGTGGAAGCTCTTCGAGTCTCTGAGCTCTCTGGATCCAAAAACAACTGCAAATATGACAGACAGCTACATTATTGAAAAGAAAAAGTATACGATGAACATTTTATTTTATTTTTCAAACCTTAGGATGTACAATAGTGCAGTCATCATTTTGACGGATGTTGTCATCGATGAAAATGTGTTGGACTGTTGAGTCAAAAGGATCAATCCATATTGGTTTCCCTCCTAAAATAGAATATGTGTTGCGTACCCACCTACAAATAAAGTTTATTATGAAAAAAATGAAGTAGTTTCATAATTTTCTTATTTGATCCGATTTAAGCTTTTTTCTTTAATAAATGAAATATTAAGTCTGATTACAATTCTACAAGTAATCACATTCAAGCCAAGTTTAAAGACTTCCAGTGCTAAATGAGAAGCAAACTCACTGTCCTAACTTGTTGCACTGTTGCAACTGATGATTATTTTCATTTTATGAGTTTGGTAGTTAAGATATGTCTACACTACATAAATACACATTTTATAGTTAGCTGGAATCAGCTTCAAGTTTATTTATTAATATAGCTTATATATTTTAAATAAGCAGATTTCCAGTGTTCTAAGCCTATCCCAGTGTAAAGTAAAAACTCAATGCCGTTGTTTCTAAGAAATAAATTTTGTGAGAACCAAGGCTTAATTTGAAACTCATCCTCACTGAGCAGCCGGGCAGTGTTTAAAGTACAAGACACCAATGTATAGTGATTTTTATTATTATCTTTATAAAATAGGTCAATAACTATATAATAACTGTCAGTACATGAATGACCAGGCTCGAGAAAAATTGTAAAGCTGTTTTAAGACAAACACAACTGCAAAATTCAGTATATAAAGCAACTCGAAACTACATCAATAAATTCTCCATAAATCCAGAATAACAGTGTCAATCTTATATAGGATCCTTACCAGTTAAAATGGTCCTGCAAGCCACCCAATCCATGCAATGTGCTTACATACTGGTACACATTCCGCTCCCCACCCTGTGTAGATACTCGCTGTTCTCCATGAGTCAGAATCACACCTTTGGTGCTGCATCTGATCTGGCCTGGTGTCGTGTTGACTGTCAGCTACAAGAGAAATTAATTTCCATTAAAATGCACATTGAATAGAGAAAGTTGATAAATGTGTTCTTTTAGTTGATTTTTTTTTTACCTTAAGTTCTGAAAGAAGAGGAAACCCTGGATGGGAACCTTGCTCAAGGGCACTACGTACACTATTCAGTACACGAGGCAGGTCTGAGCCAAATGTGCGAAACCAAACAGCAAACTCGATCCCTTGCGATGTGAGATCCTGCAGCAGCTGGAAGAAAGAAGGCAGGATCCAGTGATACAGTCTGCCATCTTCCCCTTTTACAGTAAAGTTCTTATCAGCAGGAACATCAGCAGGCCAGCGTAAAAGTTCCAGATGCTCCTCCAGTATCTTCCGAAAACGCCGCCCTGGACCAGCAGTGGTGAATCCTGAAACTCTTCCAAACTGGGAGTAGAAAGTCACAGCACCCTCACAGGGTGAATGGAGTGATGGATACTCACTTATCCAGTCCCATTTTCCTGTATATATATAAAAATATATATATATGGTCATTTATAGAATGTAACTTGTTTTACAGTTTAAATAAAATTAACATCCAGATATGGTACATAGCATAACATAGATTGATCATAAATTGCTCTAAATTACCTCTATATAGTGTGTGTTAGTGCAGCAGTGCTGCTGTAGTTTCATTTAAACACCTCAGTGACACTACTGGGATACGAATAATGCCCCAACCAAATAATACCTGCTCTGTGGTGCTACTATTGGGGTCCTGACCATTAGAGAACATGGTTCTCTAACACAATATGTACTGTAGTCCAAACAGATAGACTACAGTCTGGGATTGTAGAACTACAAAATCAGTCTTTACATCCATCCATCCATCCATTATCTTCCGCTTATCTGGGGTTCGGGTCGCGGGGGCAGCAACCGAAGTAGGGAGACCCAGACCTCCCTCGCCCTAGCCACCTCCACCAGCTCGACTGGGGGAACCCCAAGGCGTTCCCAGACCATCTGAGAGATATAATCCCTCCAGCGTGTCCTGGGTCTTCCCCGGGGTCTCCTTCCAGCCGGACTTGCCTGGAACACCTCCCTAGGAAGGCGCCCAGGAGGGCCTCAACTGGCTCCTTTCGATGCGGAGGAGTAGCGGCTCCACTCCGAGTCTCTCCCGGATGACCGAGCTTCTCACCCTATCTCTAAGGGAAAGCCCAGCCACCCTGCGGAGAAAACCCATTTCGGCCGCTTGTATTCGTGATCTTGTTCTTTCGGTCATTACCCAAAGCTCATGACCATAGGTGAGGGTCGGAACGTAGATCGACTGGTAAATCGAGAGCCTTGCCTTGTGGCTCAGCTCCTTCTTTACCACAACAGACCAGTATAGGGTCCGCATCACTGCTGACCCCGCGCTGATCCGTCTGTCAATCTCACGCCCCATCTTACCATCACTCAGTCTTTACAGTAAGTGGAAATTATAACATGTACATAGGTGGAGCAAGAAGGGGTTGTGTCCAAACATGTAAATGGTACTGGACATGTCTGTCTGTAGGTGATCGGTCTGGGTTTTTATAACTTTCACTACTTAAAACTCTGACAGGATGGAACTGTGCGATCCTGATTAGAGTAATTAGATTAGAAAATGAATCTGGGTCATCTGCTTTAAGTAACCTGCTTGTACATGGAGTTTACCAATCTGGTATTTTATAATGGTTAAAAAATAATAATAAAATGCGAGTGATGACGTCACGTGACAGGTTACCTTTCGTCATCCGCCCCCAGGTCACAGTGGACAAGAAATAATCAAGAGCAGCCACCGTCCCTTGTTTTGTAACAGCATCAGATACCAGGATGGTGTTGTTGAGATCAACGTGAAGCACAATCTTCTTCTTCTGAGCGAACGGTGACCTTGGAACTGTGAAATCTGGGTAATTGTTCGTGGTGTAATCACAGTCCCGTGTTCCACAAACCCCCTGCTGCAGGTCCGACATGCTGGATCTGCTGCCTCAGCACATTCCGGAGCCCCTCCACCATCTGCAAGCTCAGCTACAAGGAATCGATTTGTTTACAGAACTGATTGAAAGCGGGGCATTTAAACAGAGCAGACAGTACGCAGTGTACAAATAGTGAGAATTAAACAGTAACGAGTAGACTGCTGAGGTGAGACGCGCATTAAAATTAATAGAATGGTCCGTGTTTAAGCCGGGCATCTAAATATTAATATTCTTATAAGAGTTTCTAATTACCTTAATTATAGATACATCTGGTGATTGATAATAGTAAATACTTTAACATTTCACCGGCTGCCTCAGTAACCGGCTTGTGACGCCCCGTACTTCCCTTTTCCTGTCAGATGCGCGACGTGTTCCAAACGAGACGCTAAGCACTATACCCTAGGTCCTACAAGTGTGCTTGAAACTCTGAACCCGCTGTGGATTATCACTGTGGTTACTTTACTAATGCATTTTTATAAATGATCGTCAGGAAATTATTAACTACTCTTAACTACTGCACTTTATAAATATTTTGTGTGTGCCACTAACGTATATTGGTACACAAGAAAAAAATTGTTAGTTTTCGAGCTCCGTGCTGTAAACGAGTGCCTTAAAATAATAACATAACCTTAAAATATGTGTATAAAGTGTGTGTTTTTTTCTGGTTTTTATATATTTATATTTTCATTATTATTATTATTATTATTATTATTATTATTATATTTAATTACTCATCCAGGGCGGACGTCAAAGTAAGAATTTTAGTTGCTCAGGGAAACATGTTTCTATAGGTGCATATGACAATAAAAGCCTTAAATCTTTGAATATTGAATCTTAAAGTGTCGCGCTTACGTAACGCTAATAATCGCTCATAAATAAAATAAAAAACTACTAGCAGTTATTCTAGCAGCAATTCGCTAATGCTCCAGTAGAGGGAGCCTAGCATTCAGGATGCACGACCAGGGTGGAAACGCACCCAAATGACACCTGTTCTGTGATGGTTCTGAACCAACAGGGGACAAACAAAAACAAGGAAACAGATGTACTACAGGCTGTCATTTTTAAACTACAAATTAGGAGTGTCCAAACTTTTAACTTGTACTGTATATTTTGTCTTATTTGTTTTACTTCCTTAAGCACAGATGAAAAATGTGGTCAAATTTATAGTATGTAGTAATAAATCCCAAAGGTGTTTGATGAGGTGGAGGTTATTGCTCTTTAACACCAAACTTACAAAAGTGCTTCTATAAAAACTGGAAGCATTAAAATGATGGGTACATGTTTGAGTTTCTACACATAATTTCAATGATTAAGTCTCGTTTCTGAGTATAGTACCTGTATATGTACAGAAGTAAACAGGATGAATCCATTGTAATATCATCTCATTATGTTATGGTCACAGGGCAACTTGCCCAGCTCGAGATTCAAACCTGGTCAGACTTCTCATCTTTCTGTTTCAGAAAAATGAGTAACTAAATTATATCCTGGTTAAAGTAAAAAAAACAAAACAACAAAGTACTTAATGATCATAATCTCGAGTTCCTTCAAATTTCTTTTATTTATATTAACCATTTATCATTATTCACAGCAGCATCCTCATAACTGAACCCTAAGCGCCAGCATTATATGCAGTTTCGAACAAAAAAACAAAAAACAAAAACAAAACGGGCAGGAATACAAGAAAATCCACCAAGACAATAAAAACAAAGAAAAAAAAAACTTGAAAGCAAAAGTGCGGGTAACAAAACACAATACACTACGGTTTAACATGCATGTCTCGGTCAGGTAGGTTTTTGCACTTAATGCTAATATTTCCACAGGAATTTGCATGGCAAAAACACAACAGTCTTTATATAAAAAAAAAAAGTTCATACAAAGTAAATCCACAAAATAAACCACCACCTCCTGCGTAATAAGTTTGTAAAGTGAGTCTTTGCTCACACCATCAACAGTATGTCATAAACAGTTCCATGTTTTAAAAGGGACATTAAGGGGGAAAAAAAGTATGAAAAATGTTGTGGCAGAGTACCTGATCCTGTGAGAAAGCATAATCCTGCAGTCATCACTGTAAGCATTATTTTAATTAACCACCATTATATATGCCTTCATGGGTTTTGAGACATATGCATGGCTCTTTTTAATCCAGATTTTTAAATCAAATTATTTTACATGTTGCACATATACAACAGAAGCACCTTAGCTCTGCCTGGTCAGCTATTAAGCACCGAAGTCTCTTTCAAGGAAGAAATCTCCCTGAGGCAAAGGCGGGCGTCGGTGGTCATGGACACAGCTTTAGGTATATCTCAGTCCACTTCTTCCATGCTGGTATAAGATGGGCTGGAGCATTCAGCAGAACGGGTGAAAAGATCGGAGGTCACTTCTGCACTCAGCTGAGGGGGTCCTTCAGGGTTTAACTCTGCCCCAAAAAGTGCCTGGCTAGAGGCCTGTAAAACAAATCACGGTTATAATAAGAGCTTTAAAGAATGGCAAAAAATAAATAAATTACTAGATGGGTAGAAAAGCACTACATACATACAGACTTGTATGATGAGCATTATGCAGAAAATCAAAAGAAAACAGTGCAAATTAGTAGATTTTATTACCAAAAAACAGAAAAGTGAACGTATACTCCTGAGGCATTTGTTGTTGGATCTGGATTACATTGTGAAAATACAGCATTACAAATTAATTACACAATAAAGTAAAATGTTTTTATAAAGCACATTTAATTTGAAACTATGAACTCAATTCTAATCCAGTCTGTGCAGTTTAGCATATTAAAATAGAACAAGGTTCAGTGGTTTTAAAAGTTATGAAGAGAATCCAATGATGATACATTAGCAATTTTACATCTTTATTTCCCTGAGCTGCAAACGCCTACCTTTCATTAGTTTTTGCCTAAAATATGGCTAATGAAAAAATGCTTAGAAACCTATTATGCAGGCTTTAAATTCCAGTGACACTATTCAGAACGACAGAACGTACACACTGAATATTCACAATCAGCATGAAAAAAAGTAACCTGGTTCAAGCTTTGGTAACAGTGTGAAACACAGGGTGAGTGAACTCACCATAGCATAAATACCTGACCTGCAAAAGTATTCCTGGGTGCAAAAGAAAATTACAGAGCTTATGAAACATGAAACCCAAAAAAACTATTTCTTAATGTTTTTTGTATGGCTTTTTAAAAATGACAAATTAAAATGATTTGAGAATTGTTTTTACAACTTAATAGTTTTAAACATAAAATAACGAGGCTTAATTAAAACATGCAATGTATTAAATACTAAAATGTGATCAACTTTCAAACAATTTAACATTGTGTTATTTCAAACAAGCTAAATCAAACTCAAATTAGAGAGAATCCACATGGGAATACACAAACTATGTCCAAAAACAATAATGTAAAAGCTAAAACATCCTTAAATAATAAAGTTTATATTAAAGACAAATAAACTTTGGACATACACTGTGCGACTGTAACCAGTTTTAAACCTGATTTGGTCGGAGCTTACTGGATTTAAGCATAATTGTGAATTTTAGCTTATTTGCCAACAAATGTCATTCAGCCAAACAATATCTTATTGCGCAGTCAGAGCAAAGTATAAATGTCTAAAATTTTGCAGATTGCTTTAAAGTTTGTGCAGCCATTTTTTTTCAGAGGAGGATGATCACAAATGCTCGTCATATTAAACATGAAAAATTACATTTATATTTGCAGCGACATGTAGCTGATATGGTCATGTTCACAGTGACAAACCCAATTTAGACTTAAAATATCAACCATTTTAAATTCTAAAACTTTATATTCTAGGACACATTAAATGCTTGTATGAAGATCTTGTCCATCTATGAATCTTTCCTATAGTGGCCATTTGGGTATCCATAATGATACCTTCCAGCCTCTTTGTCACTGTTGTCCAAATACAACAATCGTTATGAACATAGAAGCTGAATCAGTAGCTGAAAGGATCTGGATTCTAATTAGAATGCCCTATTTTACACTCTACCTATAGGGGGAGGCAGATATTCACACAGTACACATTAAGCAACATCCACAGGTAAAGGTGAGACTTTAGAAATGTAGCTTAGCTTGAACTACTGGAATTCAGTTAATCATTACATATGACTAGAAGATGGTCATATACATTGAAAATTGCTTCAGTATTTTATAACTAGGTTTTAAATGCAAATATGAATAATATAATTATATAAAGCTGATATGATGTTAGAAATATAAACCAAAAATTAAAGCAGCAGTAAATGTTCATTTTTTAAAAATGCATTAGCATTCTCTGTAATGATGAAATTTATAGACCATTGGGGAAGTCGTAGGCTTGTCCTTAAGGATTCAGCCTGAGGGTCACCGGTTTGATTTCCAGTCCCACCAAGTGCTATGGCTGAAGTGCCCTTGGGCAAAGCACCCAACCCAATTGCTCCCCTGGTGCCATATATACAAGGTTGCCCACCGATCCGCGGCACACGTACACACTTCACTTGTGTGTTTCACTGCAAAAAAAATTCAATGCAAAAAAAAAATCATTCAATTCATAATGCTTTTGTATTAATGTCAGTTGCCATGTTTAAATTTAAGTTGCTAAAATTGTCTTAAAACATTAAATAATAAAGAATAATAAATGTTTTTTTGATTAATATCACCTCTTTTAACGTCAGGTAGATGAAACTAGTCAGTATTGTGCATTTATCTCACATTATTGCTTATGAGAATACAAGTTTTACACCTGCATGAATAAGGTCTGACATTATTGTAACCAATATTACATTTCAAAAGAAAAACAGGACAGGACATTGTGCTAAGCACATAAAGAATAAAAAGCCAATGGCCTCATCGGCACAATAAATTATGCATCAAGTTACAAATAAACTTCTAAAGTGCAAATTTTTAAACCTTTTCCCTTGGGTTAGTTGTACAGTGCTGAACACTGTATGTTTACATTGCAGCTTAGTTCCATTAAGGCCTGAAAATGAGAGGATAGAAGACATTTAGCAGCAATGCAAACGCCGCAGCTGCTATGACCAGAAGGAAATATCGGACTCTGTCATCTTCAGAGTACTCTGAGGCACAGTCTCGTCTGTTATCTGCGTGTCCCCCATGGCCATCACGCTCTTGCTCCACCCTCTGCCTCGTTCTTCGCCGGCGTAGCCCAGGCCGGAAAAGCCTCCAAGTGGAAGCACTTTGCTGCCCTTCTGCCTCCTCCTCCAGTTCCTGCCATATCAGAGACGCCTGCGATTGGCGGAAACCTATGTCAGCTTCTGTGATTCTGTGACAGAGCAGGGTTTTAAAAGCCCCTAAATTCAGGACTCGCATTTCCTCAGTAATACCAAAACTACCAGCATGACACTGAACCGAACTAAACGAAAAAGGTCAAAATATTGTAATAACTGCATCATTAAAATGTAAAAGCTAAAAACAGCAGATGTAATACCCTTGATGCTCTGCCAAAGACCAGAATGGATTCAGAAAACTAAGCTGGAAAATAAGTTTTAATTAATGTCCATAATTCCAGACCCTGTTTACCCATCATATATATATCTTTTCTGTGCAGTTCTCAAATAAGTTTAAAGTCATAAGAAATCTATGAAAAGCCAACAGAACTAAATATTTTGAATACAATAAAGGGATTGGAACTCTAATACCCACATGAATAAAATCCGAACATATAGAAAATATTTTGTATTTTTAGCACCAAATACCATCAGAAGTTTGTATATAAATAAAAATGAACAAATAAAAAACTAATTTATAAAAGCAACCATCAAGCAAGCCTAATGGATTTAGATTAAGTACAATAGATCGTTCACATTTATTAACGCATTTTGGATACATTTCATAAAAAGTGAGGCAGGCTTTGAGCACGGGATAATGATCTTAAGAACACGTCCAAATCCATAATTAACTAGCTTAAAAAAAAAGCATGTAAATGGCATTATGATCAATAGTTATCTTCAAAAAAAAATTAAAAATACCTCTAAAGTGCAACATGTGCAAGATATGGTATCAATAATCTCAAAGGACTGTCTTTGTAAGGTCGAACAGGCTAAAATAAATACAAGAAAAGACTTGTAGTTGGTAGCGACTAAACATGCTGCCAACACAGAGTCTTTTGCATTATTGTACTTTAAACTGAAAAGATAAACAAATAGAAATTAAGAAATGTATTATTGCTTTGGTATGAGATGTGATTTTTTTTTATAGAACCTAAAGAGACATGCCATGTGGTATTTGTAGTCATTTGCTTTTACACACTTATTTCTGATAGGAAATGGTGCAATTCTTACATCAGTACCAGTTTCTTAACATTAAAATATTATGAAACCTAATTTGTTCATTCTTCTATTACATCAGCATTTAAAGGAGGACAAATAAATAGAACTGTACACACAATCATCATAAATGTAATAAAAACAATTTAGATCAACAACTAAACGATCAAATCCTTGATTACCAGCAGACATATAAGACAATAAAATAATCAACACAGGCTGAAGGGCCTATAAAATAAAATATCAGTTACAACCTTATAATTAAATGCAAGAAAAAAATAGCATACATATAAAGAAAACAGATTTTCTCACATGAAAATGTCTGTGTTCAGTTTGATATATTAGCAGTTTTAAAGATTAACTTCCGGAAATGATTAGCATTTAATTATTTGGAAAGGCAATTCATTTATACGAACCTACAATTGCAAACTAAATGGAATTTAAAGCAATAAAGCAGTCAAATTTAACTAATCGCAAATGCTAATGCTGTATCCACACTAGAATAGCAAAGGAAAAATGTGTTTAAGCTTTATATCAGAATCAATCCAGTTTAAAACTTCTGGTAACACATCAGGTGCACATACCAGTTTAATCAGAATGCTGCAATTGGTTTGTTAATATCAGAATACATAACAAGGGTGTATATAAATCCCCTTTACTAAAATCCTTGCATCCCCTCCATCTGCACTAAATCAGGTACTACGGCCTCATCGAAAAAAATATTGTTTTCCTGCCCGGACATTAAAAGGGTAGTGTGAAGGCTTCGTATGAGTTTTAAGTGCAGCATATTTGATTACAGAAAAGTAAATCAGCTCACCTGACTTGCGGTAGCTCCCGCTGCAGCAGTGGACTCTGCTCCGAGTGGGCCGACCAGACGAGGTGGGCGTTCTACGGGAGAGTTCCTGCGTCGGTAGAACAGCACATAGGCATAGCGCGTCACCACCTGGCTCTCTTCTACTGTTGTCACGGTGCTGTCATCAAATAATCTCCAGCCTGTGCACAGGAGATAACAACTAAGAATGCAGGACAATTTACACCGTTTTCATGTAAAAGTCAGTAAAATGATATCCTTTTTATTTTTAAAAAGGTTTAATGTGAATTTTTTACTTTTAGAAACTAAATGATAAGAATGTTTAAATGGAATGATATTTATGTGAAATGCTTTAATTAGAGAAACTTACAATTCAACCCCCTTCCTACTAAACATAAACCAATGATTAATTCACAAAAAAGTGAGAAAACTTATTAGTTACATTGTTACATTATTTAAAACAAGCTTTCATTGATTTTGGCATTTTTTAAAAGAAAATAAATATTACATTTACATTTGATCATTTATCAGACACTTTTATGCAAAGTGATTTACAAGTATCCCAACTTGGTTGTGGTCAGAACACAGGGTTGATACAGCAACCCAGGAGCAATGAGGGTTAAGGGTCTTGCTCAAGGACCCACATTGGTAACTTCAGTGGACTTAGTATTTAAACCCACAACCTTCAGATTGATAGACCAACACCCTCCCACTGAGCTACCGCTCCCCTTTTAATATAATAATTAAAATATCTCACTACATTGCATGTCCTGGAATTATATATATGGAAACATACCAACATCACTGCGTTGACTGTTCTTGTCATTGGGCAATCGTGCATAAGCTGTGTAATGTCCACCGATCATTCCTCCATAGTGGTTTATAACAGCATATAGGTCATAAATTGGAGGTTGCTGGACATCTTCCTTCTGACCAATACAAAACTTACTCAGGTCTAAATTCCTATGAAAAATGTTGAAATGATGTTATTTAGATTTCAAAATAAGCTACTGAATATGATTTCACACGTAAAGATGGACTATAACAGACAGCCTAAGCATTTGTGTACCTCACAGGAAAGTCAACCATATCGTTAATTTTATCCCTCCAAATGAAGCTCCGAAAGGAAAAGCGTTTAAGCTGGATGATCAGTACATTTGGCAAACGCCAAAGCAGGAGTTGCTTGGATGCCTCCCTGTGCTGCTGGCATTTGGGACAGTACCTAAAAGGCAAAATGTTATGATACTTGGGGAAAAAAAATACAAAAAAAGATACAGTTTGATTTGCACGGATTCCTACCAGGCTTCCTCTGGGGCCAGCACCTCAGGCTTCGTAAAGAGGTTAAGACACTGCTCGAGAGTAAAGTGTCCTGCCCTGGCAGTCTCACTGGCGGACCCAGGGTCCTCATCAAACTCTAGCTCTTTGGAGCGAACCAGCACATATTCCTTTAGTCGTTCATTATTCTTCCACACCAGCTCTAAAGTGCAATCTTCAGGCAGCTCCAAAACTCCCTCGCCTAATAATGGAGATGGTCATGACACAAACTCAGTGAGAACTTGTATATCAAATATTTCAGAGATTACCCTGACAATATTTTTTTACCTTTGTCTTCAAGTTTAATCTCTTTGTTGTTGGCATCCTGTAGTGATATATAGAACTGTGAAGCATTCCTGTAGCTACACTCAGATGGTTGCTGGTACCCAGTGATGGCAGCTAAACCACAAACCAAACACATAAGTTAGAAGGCTTATTTGGCACTTGAATCTTTTAAAAAAGTATTTGCTATTTATACAGAGGACTATAGATCACTGATATTTTCTTTTCCCTCAACTGATACATTACCTTCTGGTTTTACAGCCTTCTCACAGGATGTTTCTTTCTCCCCAAAAAGATCTTTGGAGCATTCCACTACCTCAGAGAAGCCAGAATCCACAGTGTGCATGGAGACAGAGTCCAGCTGGCCTTCCAAGTGAACGGAGCCCAGTACCGGCTCTGGTTCAGATGATGGATCCACCTGTTCAGAAGTTTCCTCACTGTCAATTCCAGAAGACAGTTCTTCTTTTAGTTCGAGTTCCTCTGGAACTGACTCAAACATCACAGTCTGGTCACGACTAAGGCTTGTCTCTGGAGACGTCCTACCAGACTGAAGCGGGGGCCGGAAAACATTTACAGAGTACCTGGAGAGGAGCACAATCCCAAGTTGTAAAGCATGTTGTTTTATTCAGTGGGGGGAAAACTAAAACAAACTAAATCCAAGCCATATATTTAGATATTTTGGAAATAACTTTAGATTTAATTCTACCTGGAATAGCCCTCTGAAAGCTGAGTCAGGCGCGTGTAGGTCAGTCTTGACTCTGGTACACTGATTAAGAAAGGCAAGCCCACATTCTCAGAGTTTGGCCGGCAGAGTGCTTTATGGTTGGACCAGTGGTTTCTCTGGCAAGCCCTGAATTACAGGAAAAGAAAAGTTAAATGTGTTTTTTTATAACCAGTCAGACAATTTCAATCTCCTTTTTGAAAGAACTGATGAAATCCACTAACTGATTGCAGTAGCCCACACGGTAACAGCGAGTACAGCGCCTCAGTTTCTCCTCATCTGATAGAGGGGGTTTCTGGCAGGCAGCACACTTTGCTATCGGAATATTAGGAACCTGAAGCTTCTGTATAAAAACAAGAAAAACAAAAATGGTTATAACTGCAACCACTTATCATTAAAAACACTGATTTTAACTGTTTTGATACCTGATGGACCCTTAGAAGCACCACTTTCTCTTTTGTCAACTCTTTAGACAACAACTCAAAGCAGAAGAGCATATCAGAGGCAGAGACAGTATCAAGTGATTGAGATGGCAAGAAGATTCGATGGAAGCGGTTCTTTACCACCTAAAAAACATTTAGCATTTATGTTGTAAAATATGTTGTTTACAGTTTGTCAAATATTTTAGACAGGTTGACTTAATTAAGAGTTTCATACCTCTGTTAGCCTCAGGTTCTCTGGTTTAACTCTGGCGCTGCGGGAAACTGAATCCAAAACTTCGGCTGTGCTCGAGTTCTCTTTACTAACACTCACCAAAAACTGCATGAGATTAAAACTATAGTCACTTTATGAAAAGTCGCAAAGAAAAACAAACTACTGATAAATGACAAAAGGTGTTTTTAGGAGTATGAATACTTGCTGTATTCACCTTTATTGGTCTTTTGTGGGGTTCCTTTGCAAAAAAGAAGACAGTCAGCACCTTCTGCTTTTGAGGTAGGGGAACCGGTAGGTAGAGGAAGGGATCAAAGGTAATAGAAACCTAAAAAAAAAAAGATTTTTTTTTAAATGTAAAAAATAAATAAATAAAAAAATAAAATAAAGACGGCAAGACTCGAAAACGCAAATAGCTCTCCAAACTGGTGTTTGATGACTACTACTATTTGAATTAGATCAATGTATATGCATATCAAAAACATTCACTTAAAGTTTATGGTAAAGAGACTAAGCTTTTTAAAATGTACAACAAATGTTGTATAGACAAAGATTATTATACTGGCTAATTAAATGATTGTTTTAGTATCTTACCTTTGAGCACATTGGACACACTAACTTGGACTTGTACTGGCCTTGGAACAGATCGACTATGAATGAATCATTCCTCATTTTGTGTCTTTGCCATGCTTCTTCTG
Source organism: Corydoras maculifer (assembly GCA_019802435.1). Taxonomy (NCBI): domain Eukaryota; kingdom Metazoa; phylum Chordata; class Actinopteri; order Siluriformes; family Callichthyidae; genus Corydoras; species Corydoras maculifer. The sequence continues at coordinate 1,935,185 of JAFMOD010000550.1, read as the reverse complement.
CTACAACCTATCAATAAATAATTAAAAAAAAAATAAATAACTGAGCACACCTTTTTATTTAGTAGCCAATAGATAAAAAAAAGAAGAAACAATGAGAGAACTCAGGTTTCAGGTTTATAAAATAATTATGAAGTCAGAACTATATGCTAACAAAATACTACAAAATCATTATATTTATACTTAATGTCATTTAAACAGTATAGGCCTCTAAATAATGTCAGGTGTGCAAGTAAAAAAAAAAAATTCCAGAACAAATCCAATCATTTCCAAGCACATTTACTATAAACTTACCACAATAAATACACCATTTGTTATGTTTCCACACTATTTTAAACTTTTGAGCAAATTCTAAATTTATAACCAACTAATTTGAACATATAAACAACAGAAATATGTTTTAGGCTTTAATTTAAAAAAAATACACAATAAAAAAAAATGTAAATATGGTTTAAAAAAAAACAGGACACAAAACAGACTTTTTTTTACTTGATTTACAAATTATCTACTGTTTGATAATATGACACAAACCAACAAATTGTTGTGGGAACTTAAAATGTACTTGGATTAATGGATTAAAATAGAACGAATTACAGTATATGTACTACCTCGTCCTGGCGACCATCTGAATCCACCGTTTCTGTATATGGTTTGTTTTGGATGCGATTCAGGTCCTCATGAAGTCCATCTAACAAGAAAGCCATGAATTCCTGCGCATCATGCTGAGCATAACCAGTAAACTGGCTGGCCTTACTAGCGACTATTGCCTATAGAACACGAAACAGAACAAATGATTAGTATTTAGTTGTTGATGGGCAGAAATGACACCAGTTCCAGGTTAGGTACCTTCAATTTGGAGGGCTGGAAAGCATGATGAGTGCCTTTCCATAAAGCTCGGAGAAGCACAGCAAACCCAACGGCTAATCTTCCACCGGTACCCAGAGGATTGTTGCAATTGAGTTCGGTCTCAAATGCCCTGTCTGAAATTACAGAAACACACAACGTGAACATACGAGCTACAATGATGACCAAACAGACTGAAATAATATAAATAATTGACTTTAATTATAATTTTTGAAAAACTATTACTAGTTTTAGATTAGTTGATGCATTATGGTCAAAACATCTAAAATTATTATTGAAATAATAACAAAGAATAAACAGCAAATAAATAATATTTGAAACAGCATACCATGAAAATAGTCTCTCAGCTCTCTTGTATTGGAAAGGGACTGAATCACACTGTTCATAAAGCAGGTGTTGCCCAGATTGACAAGTCCAGTAAAGCCAGGAAGACACACCTTCTTCTCCTCCTCTTCTTCAGATCGTTCACTGCTCGCAAGAGGACCATAAGTCATCGGCTGCACCATGCAGGTGGGTTTAGGCTGGAAACATAAAACATCAGGTCTGTTCACTACTATAAATGTATTTATGAAAGAAAAGAAAAAAAGGAGCATGTGCTTTTAAATAAAAACTAATTTAATTCAGACACAAGGCATATAATAGGGGCTTAAAAGTTCACAAAATAAAATTCTTAAATTGTTCTTTATGTTATACATAAATTTTACCAAAAACTACATTAGATTTTAAAACATTCATTCATTCATTATCTCTCGCTTCATCCTCTATTAGGGTCGCAGTGGGGTTCCCCATGCCCATCCAGGGGAGAACGTCTCGGGCGCTGGGCAGATAGACCCAGGACAGGGCGCCAATCCATCGCTGGGTACACACTCACTCACACAGACACACTCTATATGGGGCAATTTTGAGAATTCAATTGACTTCATCCATGTTTTTGGACTGTGGGAGGAAACCCACGCAGACACGGGGAGACCATGGAAACTTCACCCAGATGGGGATTCGAACCAGGAATCCCTAGCGCTGAGAGGCGAACGTGCTAACCACTAAGCCACCGTGCCGCCCGATTTTTAAAACATATGTAAAGAAAACAAAACAAGACAAAAATATTAGACTTGGTAATTTACTTGTTGGGAAAATTAATAACAGATCAGCAAGAAATTTTAGGGTTAGAATATAAATTAAAGGTGAGATTAGAGTGAGGTATTTTAATAATAAAAGACTTAAGTGTAAGTTGATGTTCCATTATATTTAAAGAAAAAAAGTTGTTGATGCTTATCAGGCTGTAAAAGCAGCCAAATTACGTCTGAAGCATTAAGCATTGCCATCAAGTCACATTCAGAGATTACATTATTATAACAACAAATATCAAGTCAAAATTAAAGCTGTGAGGTCACAAAGAAACCCAGAGTAACTTCTAAGCAGAAAGTTGTATGGTGGATTAATGAGCCCAAAAATATATATTTTTTCGTTTAAAATGAATTTACATTATTGGGACATTCAATTCTCATTTATACCAGATCATAAAGGACAATGCCAGTGGATTAGTGGAGTTACATTTTAGAGATATTCTGTAACAATTCGCAGCCAGATGAGAATCAACAACCATTTTTTGAAGTCCGTAGGACTTTTTCCATGCCATGCTGCACGTTAACAAATGTTGTAAAGATCAGAACTTAAGGATTAAATTAAATAAAACAACTCATCCACTCAACGAATCTCATTGATTGAAAAGCACCGGACTCCAATCACAACTTGAAATTATTTGCTAATCTCAAAGGTTCACATACTTTGGCCTCTTGCAGATATAAGAATGTATTGATCATTTATCCATCCATCCATCATCTTCCGCTTTATCCTATATTAACGTCGCGGTGGGGTTCCTCATGCCCATCCAGGGGACACCGTTTCAGGCGCTGGGCAGATACACCCAGGACAGGGCGCCAATCTATCGCTGGGCACACACTCACTCACACAGACACACTATATGGGGCAATTTGGAAAACTCAATTGACTTGATCCATGTTTTTGGACTGTGGGAGGAAACCGGAGAACCCGGAGGAAACCCACGCGGACACGGGGAGAACATGGAAACTCCACCTAGATGGGGATTCGAACCGGGAATCCCTAGCGCTGAAAGGCGAAAGTGCTAATCACTAAGCCACCCTGATCATTTATCAAAAAACATATAATCAAGTTCGTTTAATTTGCTTTTAGGACCTGTTTAAAAATCTGATGCAATTTTCTGTCACAATTAAGAAGAAATCTAGAAAAGTCTAAAGGGTTTACAAACATAATTCCCATTGTAACTATTTATGAATATTTCATACAGCGGTAATTGTTGGCTCCTGCTTAATAGGAACATGCTCAGAACGAGGAACCACAGCATCCAAAGCTGCATTCTCTGGTGCTCGGGGTTTGGGCTTCTCTTCTCCGACTCGAGGCTCCTCCTTCACAGGGAGAGTATGCTGGCTGCTGCCTGGCTGATTTTTATCAAGGGAAGCTGGGCTGGAGGACACAGCAACCTTCGCACCCCCCACTGCACCTTAAACAGAGGAGAATAGAGTTTGTGGTTAGAAAATAAAGTCTTCTACTGCCAAACAAATTTTACACTCACTCTGTTGCCTTAGACTAACTTTATATCATGCGATAAATTCACTGTGGCATTGGTTTCACAACTTACTGCAACATAACATTTACTTTTATAGATGCACTTGGTTTGTACCAGAAGCTTGTGTTTATGGTAGTAGTGTCAAACTTTCCATATAGCTTACTAGCTTCTTTTAACAGCTTCTTAAGATTCAAACAGTCGAACATTAAAACAGCTGATGTACCAATGATCTCATGTTCCCTAAACCAGTCATTCACTAACTGACTACAACCACAAAAAGTATTTTGTAATATGTTTGCACCATAACCAAAAGACAAAAGCCACTGATCCACTAACAAACCTGGTCATTAAGTACAAAAAAATGCTAATCCTTAACCTGACTGACTGAAACATCAGCTCATAATCTTTTTTTATTTTTACAGCTAACATAATTTATCTAGTCAATCCTATTATTTACAACACATATAAAAGCTTAATTAAAGACCTTGTTGAGAAAACTGTCCATGGTGATTGGCATTGTGAAAAGAAGTCCTAAGAACACACTTCTGACTGAGTGAAACCTGTCTTGTATGTTGATCCTTTGAAGAAACCACCTCAGAGTGCACACAAAGTTCTTTACCTATATTAATTAAATACATGTCGATTCATATTTACTTACTTATCAAAACATCAACATTTAATTGACTGACAATAACAGTTTGTTCAAATAACATTTTTAGGACAGATTAATCATGTTAGAATGGAATGTGCATGAAGATCTTGCAATAGCAAGAAGAAACCAGGAAGCAGACCTTGTGAAGTTGGGGCCTCTAGACCTCCCCAGCGTTGACTGTGTCTTTTCTTTAGCGTGATGTCCACACGTGAAGGAGTGAAAGAGAAGCTACACTGTTCCGGCTGAATAAGATTCCTAAAGAGCCAGATAAAACCCCCAAAGAAGTTATATGTACTGGACACTAAGGATTAAAGTACTAGAAAAACTAAGAATCAGCATTACACTTGTACCTGAGTTTGACTTGCCACTTAAAGACAGTGTTTGGTCCACAGTCCGGATGCTGTCTCAAAAAATTGGCATCACTGAAAAGGAAACACAACAGCTTCACAAGGGTCTGACAAAATTTCCACCTTTTTAAAGGCTGCCTTCAGAAATGTATATTTACCATTGGCATTCTTATTAATAAAAAGTTTGTAACCATTATATCTCTATGTAAATAATAACACAATTATAGATAGGTAACATATTAGAGCTACTCAAATTTGTGAGTAAAAATAACCGACTGAATAATCGATTATCAAAATATCATTAGATGCATTAACTACAACTACATATTTGAAATTAAGTACCGTATTTTCCGTACTATAAGGCGCAGCTAAAAGCCTAAAATTTTCCCAGAAATCGGACGTGCGCCTTATAATCCGGTGCGCCTTATACGTGTACGGAGTTCCAAAATCTATAAAAGTATTGTTGTGCGACCGGGTAGTTTTTTTCCACACATCACCGTCACCGCTGAAAAAGCCGAGTGAAGAAAATTAACTCGGAGCTTGCCGTCATTCCGGGAGGATTAAATAAAGAACTCCGACCGCTGGACATTGGCGTAAAAAAGGCGTTTAAAGTTGCGAGCGGCATGGGAGCGATGGATGATAGACGGCGAACACACGTTTACTAAAACTCAGGAGGCAGCGGCGGGCGAGTTACGCCACCGTCTGTGAATGGATTGCGGATGCCTGGGCTGAGGTTTCTGCTGTAACCGTTGTCCGAACTTTCGCGAAAACCGGTATCGTTGCTGAACGGCCTCCTGACGACGAGACTGACTCGGACATTGATGAGAGGGAACCCGGAGTGCTCGATTGTGAAAATTTTAATTCAGACACAGAAGATGAGGACTTTAATGGATTTGTAGAAGAAGAGTGATTAAAAATAATGTGTGTTTTGTCAAGTAGTGAAATAAACTTCAATTATAAATCATTGTTTTGCATCCTTTACTTTTCTTGTAGATCGTATGTTTTAGCAAGTGCCTTATAATACGGTGCCGTACAGGATAAGTACCGTACAAAAATAGAGTCCGTAATTGAGAGTGCGCCTTATAGTACGGTGCGCCTTATACGTGGGTCAAATACAGTAATAGACCCCTTATGGTTCGGAAAATACGGTAGTGAGTAAAAATGTTTATCTGCTGGAATTAAATAAACATTTACCTTTCAAACAGAAATCTAGATTGACATGTTTACTGACTTATTTTTTTATCCAAGTTCCACAATTCAAACCCAGCAGGAAACCTTACACCAAATTCACAGTACTATTTATATGATCCCTGATTTGCAGATTTAAAACCAATGCAAAATTCCATCCCACAAAAAGCATTTACAAAGACTCCCCCACACTCCCAAATTCCACAGCCTGGGCTTCAAAACAAGTATGAAGTAAAATATCCACCCACCTGGTTTGGAAGATGAGGGTGAAATCTTGTTCTCTAAACAGCACCTTGGAAATTTCTCTACATATTTCCTTCAAGTAAACATTGACCACCATTAGGTCTGTCCCTTTTTCATATGAGTCATTCTTCACAAAACTCAGGTTCACCGTTGGCTCTGGGCCTAGAAATATGACAATGTATTATAATTTGCAGAGATAATTATGAGATAACTTAATAATTTATATTCAAATGTTGAGCTACTAACTAAAAACGTACTAATCACAATATTAAACGACAGTTGATTAATTTATTAATATTTATAGGGATCAATAATACTTTTCATTCAACAACTTTGTTCATCAACATTCAAGATTAAAAACACACAACACACTCTTTAAATAAGAATTTTGTTGTGAACTTGTGATACCTTTAAAAAACATTCTTCTTTTTCATTACAAGATAGTTTCAAATATTTTAATAAAGAAGGACCCAAACCATAATATTACATAAATAATCATATAAAGTAGTTAGACCATGATAAATGACTATGTATAAAGTTTCTATAATAGAGCACTGAACTTACCAATTTCTCGTTCCTTGTTAACTTCCTTAGGCTCTTCTTTAGATCTGTCCCTTTTTTCCTCTTCTATATGCTTTAGTTTCTCTCCGCTGGAATTATTACTTGCAACAGGTTCCCCAGATTCCAAATTGACAGCAAGCACTTCAGTTTGTGCTTGGTTCTGCACAGAATGATCAGTTCTCACTCGTTCACCGTTCTTTTCTCCATCCTCTGGAGCTGTTGTTCCTTTGCAATTCTCTTTGTCCTTAAAAACATCTTTGGAAGCTGGTGAACTTACTTTAGGAATTAGAGCCTCATGTGGCACAGTGTTCAGCTCACAGACAGGCACCTGGGTCATGTTTTTTTCTGCTTCCAGCTAAAAAAAATGGGATTAAATATCAGACTGAGCAAAAATCTTGCTACAAATTTAGAATAATCTTATAAATATAAAAAAAAACATGTTTTTTATATGAAACAATACAGGAAGTGTTAATATGGGTTGGGGGAAAAAAGAGCATTATCAATAAATAATGTATGGCTTTTCTTCCTAACATTTAATCCTAGTACAAATTACATGTCTTAGATTACACGTCAAAATACTGAAGGCGATCATCACTTAGACTATAAAAATGTAGATACTTCAAAGTTTCCCTTTAAGGAGTGTGAGACCACATGTAAAACTGAAGTCTTTACAGTTTGCATATTTGAAAAATAAAGAATAAACCTCTTTTACTAAATCTTACCTGAGTATGTCTTTCTGGCTTAGTTTCACCTCCTTTTACTTTTTGGGTTTTCACTCCCTGGCATATTTGGTCTTTTTCCAGGTGGTCTGTTCTGCTCTCACAGACACTAGATGATGAAGAGGAAGATCCAAGGCTCGTAAGACCTTTGGATTTGCCGTTCACTGCTGGACTGGAGTCTTTTTCAATACTAGATGCAACTGGTGGTTCCTTTGTGGTTTTGGAAGGACGGACTGTTCGCTTAGCAATGGGCTCAGGGGTCTGGTCCCCTTTAATGCCTGGTTTTGGTTTAACTAATTCGACCCCTGAGGTTTCGGCCTTCCCAGACTGTTTGGTCTTTATGCCTCTTTTTACTCCACGATCAGGTTTACTGCTTTTCTGATCTTGCTGCTCTGTTTTGCTTTTTATCTGGCTTGATTTCTCAGACTTCTCTGACTGTTGACCACTACCAGTTTCAATGAAAATGTTTACCGGTTCATTTTCTTTGTTGTTCTAAGGGAAAAAATGCAGCATAATAGGAGGATTAAGAAAATGTACTTGTGCCAATAAAAGAAAATAAGTCTGGTAGTTGTTACCATAAGAGAGGGCCAGGTGTTGAGGGGAATCTTTTTTTGCATGACAAGCTGCAGGATACCGCTCTTTTCTTTATACAACACTCTACTGCAAGAACTTTCGATCTCAGCATGCAGATGACAGCTCCACTCACGGCCATCTGAATGCATGAAAAATGGATAATACATCAGTAAATGACATGATTCATATTATTTTACTATAGAGAGCAGGTATTAGTGTTGGCGAATGAATACAATACTATACACGCTTAAGGGTTCTATAGACAATCTTTACCTGGAAAACGGACTTGGCAGGCAGTATCTGAGAAAGCTGTGTCTACATTATCTACTTTCAGTACTTCCTCTCCACATCGCAGTCTTACTATGACTTCATCTGCATTCTGCTTCCAATCCAAAAATACATCTGCAAAACCATAAAAACACCATAAACCAAATGCACACACTACACCTGGTATAAAAAGCACATTTAAGAACATGTATGCCTTTCAAAGCTAATAACTTTCTAGTTTGACCAGACCAGTTACATTTGCATAATGGAAGAGAGAGTTAGAGGATCAGAATCATTTAGATTATTAAAACAGAGCTAAAGTGCTTATATGTGCAAAGGATAAAAACCTGGTGAAGCTATCGTGACTGAGATTTGCTTCACAGAGGCAGCCCTTCAAAGGTTTGGATTACAACACATCAGCATTCAGCACTGCAACAAGCATGTGTGCACATACACAGGCATGCTTGGATGTGCACACACAGACGCACTCCCAAGTAGGGGTTTCAAAGCATCTTGGATACATGTGCTTGTGTTTAATCAGCCCTTTACTTGAGAAGTCATGTTGTAATTTTATAGTCTGTTCCTTGTTAGTTTTACCCATATTAGGCAGTGATTTTTATCCGTGATTTTTATCCTACAGTTCAAAACATGCTAGGATGGTAACTGGATACTAACTGAATATTAAAGACTCTAATTTGCTCATACGTATGAGTGTGTTTGGGTTTCTGCTTTGTAATGAACTGGCAACCCGTTACCTGCCTTTTATGCTATCAGTGCTGGGCTAAACTCCAGCACTTCTAGCCAATCTAGAAATTGCAGAAATACCCATCTATCCATTATCTTCCGCTTTATCCTATATTAGGGTCGCAGGGGGGGTTCCCCATGCCCATCCAGGGGAGAACGTTTCAGGCGCTGGGCAGATACACCCAGGACAGGGTGCCAATCCATAACTGGGCACACACTCACACAGACACATACACACTCTATATGGGGTAATTTGGAGAACTCAATTGACTTGATTCATGTTTTTGGACTGTGGGAGGAAACCGGAGAACCCGGAGGAAATCCACACGGACACGGGGAGAACATGGAAACTCCACATAGATAGGGATTCGAACCGGGAATCCCTAGTGCTGAGAGGCGAATGTGCTAACCACTAAGCCACCCTGAAATTATTTTACTTCTGATGTACACACAGCAGTACTTTCTTATAGTACATAAATAAATTAATTGGAGGAAGAAAAAATAATAATAACAGTGATAAGGTGTTAACTAAAATTTCTACAACATATAAAACATAAAGGTATCTGTAAATTGAAAAGCTAAAGCTGAAGATTCTTTAGCTGATAATGTAATAAACATCGCAAAAGTCTAAACTACATAATAAAGCTGTTCCCAAAAAATAAAAAAGCTTCCGATAGGTGTGTTGTACTTTTGTTTTTGGAAGTTAGAACAACAGACTTTGATGTTACCTTTGTTGCCTCAAGCTTAATTAGTTTTCTGAAGCTTACCTTTCTTTACTTCATGGTTGGATGAGGCAGCTCGCTTGGCTTCTCTGCTCTCCTGGTTGGCCCGATCCTTCAGCTTCTTTTTGCTACTGTTGTCTTCAGCTCCCCTCTGTGCTCTCCTGCGGCCAGCGTCTCCTGATGCAGAATTGCTACTACTAGCCATCTTAAACCACTTGCCACTGACGGGGCTGCTATCGCTGACCTCGCTGCTACCAGCCGGGCTGCTTTCACTGGGGTCTGAGTCCGAGCTACGACGCTTCCTGCCTGGTCCAGCTATCTTGGCGGTCTTTACAGTCAAAATACTCCCTGAACAGAATCGGGGAAACTGAAGGAAAAGAGAAAAATAGTAAAAAAAAAAATATCAGTAAGCATTTAAAAAATCGGTACTGCTAAAAGTTTCCTTCATTTACATTTGACAAGACACTTTTGGTGGTTGTTCAAACGGGCCAAACAATTAAAATAAGGATTATTATGTTGTTTCACATGCAATATTTCAAAAACACCAGTTTCAAATGTACTAACTGAAGTTACTGTACACGTTGTCTGATATTTTATCTCTTATTTCACTAACTGGCTACATGATGGCATGAACTAAGGTCCACCATGACATGTAGCTACTATATGAAATGACAGTGCCCTCAGAAAATTCTTACCCTGTCTAAAACTCAAACGAGAGTAAAACTGATCAAAAATTTGATTTGTTTAGAAAATAAAATAAGAAAAACCACTGGTATGGATATTTGATCAGTCTCTTTGAATAGAATAACCTTCAGCCTGAGGGCAACCAATCAACTTCCAGATTAAATGTCAGGCTAAATCCCCCCCATCTGACATCTACTGGTTTTGGTTTCTTCAGAATGCACATGGCTGGTTCTTAAGGACTTAACAACTAAAAGTTTATAATAATGTATTGTAATTACCAAAGATTAAAAAATGATTTTGCATGAGCTCTAGGGTAAGTTAAAAGAGGCATGCATTAGGTAAATAAAGCATTTAGGAAATTTGTTTTAAATAAAATATAAATAATTCACATAACACCAAATGCATTATTAAGAAAAGTCTATGGCACCAATAACCACCAAGTCAGGAGGAAACTGATACATAAAGCTGCAAAAGATTCAAGATTTGTTGTCATGTGCACAGTAAAGAAACATGTTTCCCAGGCAGGACATTAAAAATAAATAAGAAAATATTGTAATCACCATGTGACTTCCATGTCGAAAGCTACACAAAACTAACCTGTATGGTGGGGTTTAAATGGGTGCCTCCATCAAAAAAAGACCTAAACTTTAGGACTAAACTCTATTACTCATGTTTGTTGAAAACTAAAAAAAAAAGCATGCCAACAAAACAAAATTCCCACTACACAACATATTAGGAACCAAATTGGTAAGGGACATTTCCTTTAATAAGGACTTAGCAATCACCTAGATTCAGAAGACAACTCATGTCCAAGTTCAACATTCTGAAGGAGAACTGAAACATAACACTTTTCTGGACAAGGCCTCAGACCCCCATTTATTAGCGCAAACCTGTTCACACTAAATCCAATTAGACTAAAACATGTTACTAATTTTTTCCCCCTCCATGTTACTTAAATGGTTAAAAGTTAATTGTGCTAATAAACATGGAACTTCATGCTATGAAATTAAATGTATTTTTAAAACTGGTAAAAGGAATTTTCTAAAGCGATGCACATGAATTAAACAAACCCAAATAAAACTGACCTTGACAGAAATGTTACTGCACCAGTGCAGATGTATCTGTGACAGTGCACCAATTCTACTATAAACCTTTAAATAAAATGATCTGTTTATAACTAGTACACTAGTGAAGAAATTTAGAAGAATACTTTTTTTTTTTTTTTTTAAATGTATACAAATGTTACAGTCAGTGTTATCCAACTACGATTTTAGCAAAATAGAGAAGTTGTGTGGCTAGACTTAGCAGAGTTAACTTGATAGCGTAAAATTGTATGTCTCTATATGTCGCCTTTACTCTGCTTTCTAAAGGTCAGGACCCCCACAGGGTCCTCAACAACCCAAAAATTATTGGGTTGTAAATGATTTTCAGCATTGACATGGTGATGAAGTGTTAGTGTTGCTGTTGGAGTATTTGAATACCTCAGTGACATGATAAAAATAAAATTAATCAAAACTGTCTAGTCACAAGTATCCTGTAAACAACAACCTGTGAGAACTGATAACAGATTAGGGGATGATTAACACAATCTGTGCACTAACAAATAAGATACTTATTTTGAATTAGACACAGCAGGGCTGCTGAAAGACCTGTGCTCACTCACTTGTGTAATTTATTAGATACATCTTTTTACATTTTAGATGTTAATTCACTCACAACAGTGCAAAAAGTCCCAACACATCACTAAAGGTTAGTCACAGCAGTGCTAAAAATTTCTCAAAATGTATATAATGCATTGTCTGTGGTGATCTTGTGGGGGTATGGATACATTTAGTATTACTGCTTAACTTTTGATATTTTACATTTTATTTAATATAATGCAATACTGCAAAAAAATAGGCAAATTAGGCAAACCATGAGGTGGTGATGAGTTTTTTGTTTATCTTTAGAAGTAATGATCCTCGCTAATTACAGAAAAATGTATATCCTAAAATATATCCCTCCCATCTGTCACTATAATACTGCCATAAAATTAAAGTTATATAAAAAAGGTTTGCTTGTTATTAGTTTGAGCTAATTATACTATAGTAAATAGTAAATTTTAAGACTTAAATTCATAATCTAACTGGTTACATTATAAAGATTTTGTTTTTAATTCAAAAATTTTTTAGTAGTAATAAACAACAAAGAACTTTTCAAAGTGAGCACCAACAACATGCAGGACTCAAAGTGTAATGTTTACAGATTATGAAACCATGTGGGTTTAGCCTTAATAATACTAAAAACAACGAACTAAAATGATACACTGGTGTTAATACAATACAAATACTGTGAGGCCAACATATGTATAATAAAAAATAAAAAATAAAAATAAAAAAAAAACTTTTGTATTAAGAATTAAATAATAAAGGGAACTTGCCAATATTGTAATAGAGATCTGAGCTTGTTTTCTTGCTGAATTGAAATGTTATGTATTTGTTTTTATGGTTTTCATATTATCTCTGCTTCATCCTTTCTCTTTCAAGTGCAGGTATTCACTTTACGGTCATTGTAAACATATTCTATATAATGCTCAAGTGTGCACATATGCATACATGTTTAGAGCATATGATTTTGGAACTATAAATGTTCCCTCTATTAATAATAGTCTTATTTATATATAACTATTTAATTATAATAATGTACGAATCAGCTCTGATGATGATGATGATGATGATGATGATGATGATGTATCAGTTATTAGTCTGACCAGCGCTTCGGTCTGCTAGCGATCATTGTTCCAGTAGCTAAGCAGCTAGCAGAAATAAAACAGCGTTACGACGAAAACACTAAAGTAACACAGCAGGGAAACAAATGCAGGAACGTCACCTACAAACAACAATTAATCAGACTATCGAAAACGAAACGCCGTCGGTCCTGCTCTGAAACTTGTTTAACTCGGTTGTCGTTTTGCTCAGTCACGGTTAGCTGCAGGTCTCCGGTGACATTTCTGTCTTAACGCGCAAATCTTCCTTATTTTGTACCACATTTCAGCAAAACGAAGCGGCTCGGAATTCCGATATGTGCATTAATGACGGAATTCGCGTGAACTCCGGGCAATCGGACCAACACAATAAAAACTACGCAGCAAAAACAGTAAAGCCACCACGAGGGACGTTATCTGACGAGCCATTTAGTAGCGTATATGAGATTTGGAACGCAGCCCACTGACATCTTGTGATTACAATGCCTATATCAATTATAATGAGGTATTTTTGTATTGCTGTAGTTATTATTATTATTATCATTAGCATGGTGTAATCTAACACAGTGCGACCTTACCTGAACTTTCCCTTAAATCTGGCTTCATCCCAAATAGTGATCGATTCCTACTTCTCTGATTACGTTATTAATCTTATCAGTGACGTTTATAAGAAGAGCAAGGGCACAAGACGCAGTCCTGAGGTGGCGATTAATATAGATTTAGTGAAATTGACTCCTTTACAAAATATAAACGTTTTTAAGGGTAAAAGAACTGCTAAATAGTCGTGCGCTTGATTGTAATTTGAGGAAACAAGGGACGCTGGTTTGTTAGCACGCTAGTCAATGCATAACCTACAGAGAACCATAAACTGTTATAAAGTCGGAACAGCAGAACATTGTAGCACCTACAGAATATTTAACTGTTAGGTAAATCGACGGCTTACATGTCGGTGGAGAGGAAAATGAGTGTCACTCTGAGGCTCGGCGTTCAGCAGCAGTGAGCCGGTAACTGGGTGTCACTGAATCCCGGGCTCGGAATAAAGCGAGTGGGCCGCTGTTCTGTCCGCATTGGCGTTAAGGATCTTCAAACTCAGCAACGTCAAAACAGTTTTAACCAGGCCCCATTCTGCTCGGACATAAACAAGGAATTCGGCTACAGAAGGCGTCAGGAACCCGATAAGCAGATCCCGGCGACAGGTCTCAAAGCGAGCTAACAAACAAACCGTAGCAGGACCGAGATCACACGCTAACCTGCTGCTGCACTGCCAGCCATGACTTCCGGTACATTCAGCACCAAAACGATTTACCAGCAGAGGGCAGTAAAGTATCAACAACAGTAGACTTCCATCCATCCATTATCTTCCACTTTATCCTATGTTAGGGTCGCGGAGGGGGGTTCCCCATTCCCATCCAGGGGAGAACGTTTCGGGCGTTGGGCAGATACAACCCAGGACAGGGCGCCAATCCATCGCTAGGCACACACTCACTCACACAGACACGCACGCATACACACTCTATATGGGACAATTCGGAGAACTCAATTGACTTGTTCCATGTTTTTGGACTGTGGGAGGAAACCGGAGAACCCGGAGGAAACCCACGCAGACACAGGGAGAACATGGAAACTCCACCCAGATGGGGATTCGAACCGGGAATCCCTAGTGCTAGAGAGGCGAACGTAACGTGCTAACCACTAAGCCACCGTGCCGCCATAGTAGACTTTCATCCATCCATTATCTTCCACTTTATCCTATATTAGGGTCGCGGGGGGGTTCCCCATGCCCATCCAGGGGAGAACGTTTCGGGCGCTGGGTAGATAGGCCCAGGACAGGGCGCAATTCCATCGCTGGGCACACACTCACTCACTCACACAGACACGCACACTCCATATGGGGAAATTTGGAGAACTCAATTGACTTGATCCATGTTTTTGGACTGGAGAACCCGGAGGGAACCCACACGGACACGGGGAGAACATGGAAACTCCACCCAGATTGGGAATCAAACCGGGAATCTCTAGTGCTGAGAGGCGAATGTGCTAACCACTAAGCCACCAACAGTATACTTATTTATTATTTGCCTTCCACTTAATCCTGTACTAGGGTCGCAAGGGGGTTGCTCATGGCCATCCAGGGGAGAACGTTTCAGGCGGTTCTCTTCACATAAACCCAGGACAGGGCGCCAACCCATCACTAGGCACACTCACTCACACACACAAACACACACATATGGGGCGATTTAGAGCAATCAGTTTACCTTAAATTCATATTTTTGGACTGTGGGAGGAAACCAGAGAACCCGGAGGAAACCCACACGGACATGGGGAGAACATGGAAACTGCATCCAGATTGGATGCTAAGCCACCATAACAGTAGAATATGTAATGTATTAGCAGTACCACAATATAAAGCAACAAAACATAAACCAACTACATGTTTTGCCCTAAATATGAAACCTATATGCACTCACCGACAGCACTCATTGTCTATTTTATGCGCTTTTATCCAGGTTACCTACTGTCTCTCCTCTCTGGGTAACCAGGACTTGGTGTGGCACCCGTTTCTATTGCCAGGTCATGTGCTCTCAGTCTGTATCTGATTAATGTTTCTAAATTTAGGGTCTGATTGTGGGCTCAGATAATCTGCTGCAATGTAGTGTCAGTTTTGGGCCAAATAACACTGCATTTTACTCTGGGGTTTAGTTTAAGTTTCCCCCCAAAAATTAAATATTTATTTCAGAATTTTTATGTAACTTATTTTCTTCTAATTAAGTTTGCAGGTTTTTTTTTCATAGGGCTGAAAATGGTCTCTTTCTCCAGATCTGACAACATGTCCTCATAATATTATCCAGACTCTAAACGAGGAAAATGTAAATGTCATAGAACAACAAAGCTTTCTGTGAATATAGCATAGATTTATTTCTTTTCAGCCAGATGTGGTATTTTCCGATTTTCACTGTGTTTATAACTGTGTGTAGGTGTGATTTATACCAGATTATGAGACTTTGAGTCTCTTCGTTGGCGCAGTGCTGATTTTTTCGGAGGGTAAATTAATTTCTTTGTAATCACAGTGACCATGTCAGCTGAACATCAAGATTCCTGTAGAATTATGATGTCAACGTTTCCAACGTGCGTGAAAATCAGTTTAAGCTTTTTAATCCGAAGGTTGATAAGTTCAGGTCTTGGATATTCCAACTGATAGTACATTAAATATACATATACAATTGTATAATTATTAGGTTTATACATAATATTCTGTTTATACATTTATATACAACGTTTTAGGGTAGTTAAATATATTTTAAAAAAATAATAAACAAATTTAACTTTCTCTTACCCTGATTGTTCATAAAACAGCAGACTTGTATCTGGCTTTTAAAATCCAACCTCTTGACGATTGTGTTATTAATTTTTTATGTTGTTGTTCAATTTAAAATCTTTTCTTGTTGTTCTTTTGTTTCATTCTCTTAGTTTGTTATAGTCAAATACATTTAAAGCTCCTAACTAACTCAGTTTGGTAAAGTTTTGTAGAATTTTATCTCGGAATTCGGTCCTCTTCTCAGAATTCTGACTTAAGTCACTGCGCACGCGCGCACATACGCGACTCATTCATTCATTTATCGCTTTATCCTCTGTTAGGGTCTTAGGGCGGTTCCCTATGCCCATCCAGGGGAGAACGTTTCGGACGCTGGGCATATACACCCAGGACAGCGCGCCAATCCATCGCTGGGCACACACTCACTCACTCACACAGACACACTCTATATGGGGCAATTTGGAGAATTCAATTGACTTGATCCATGTTTTTGGACTGTGGGAGGAAACCGGAGAACACGGAGGAAACCCACGCAGACACGGGGAGAACATGGAAACTCCACCCAGATAGGGATTCGAACCGAGAATCCCTAGCGCTGAGAGGCGAACGTGCTAACCACTAAGCCACCGTGCCGCCACATACGCGACTAGATCGCCGTAAGTGGCTAAAAGCTCTATATTGTTTATACTTCTTATTTGTAATAACACCAAATTTATACACATTTTAAATGATTTGCTATGTAAGATGTTATATACTGAATTATAAAAACCTAAGTGTCATGTTTTCATTAAATCACAGCATTAAAGCTGCAGGCGGTTTGGTTGTACGGTGTAGAATAAACAATGCGTTCTAAAGCAACGTGTTTAAACAATGTCGTGGTATCTACCTGTTCAACAAAAACGAACTTTAGTTAAACAGTCAAGCAACCTCAAATATGGTAAACATAGACTCACAAGGCGCTCCCTTCCTGAAGCTGTGACTATTGGAATCATCAGTCACTTCAATCACATAAATTTCAAGTGAATTTTAAGTGGGCAGCATGGTGGTTAGCACGTTCGCCTCTCAACACTAGGGATTCCCGGTTCGAATCCCCATCTGGGTGGAGTTTCCATGTTCTCCCTGTGTCCGCGTGGGTTTCCTCTGGTTTTCTCCCACAGTCCAAAAACATGGATCAAGTCAATTGAATTCTACAAAATTGCCCCATATAGAGTGTGTCTGTGTGAGTGAGTGTGTGCCCAGCGATGGATTGGCGCCCTGTCCTGGGTCTATCTGCCCAGCGCCTGAAATGTTCTCCTCTGGATGGGCATGGGGAACCCACTGCGACCCTAATAGAGGATAAAGCGGGAGATAATGAATGAATGAATTTTAAGTGAACTATTTGTTTCGAGCGGCACGGTGGCTTAGTGGTTAGCATGTTCGCCTCTCAGTGCTAGGGATTCCCGGTTCGAATCCCCATCTGGGTGGAGTTTCCATGTTCTCCCGGTGTCCGCATGGGTTTCCTCCGGGTTCTCCGGTTTCCTCCCACAGTCCAAAAACATGGATCAAGTCAATTGAATTCTCCAAATTGCCCCATATAGAGTGTGTGTGTGTCTGTGTGAGTGAGTGTGTGCCCAGCGATGGATTGGCACCCTGTCGGTCTATCAAACGTTAAACCCGAAACTTTCTCCCCTGGATGGGCATGGGGAACCCCACCGGGAATCCTAATAGAGGATAAAGCGGGAGATAATGAATTAATGAATGAATATTTGTTTCAAGTAAAATGTTATGTTTATCCATATAGTGTATTATCATAATAAAAATAAATGTTGCTAGAGTTTGAATTTTTGACTGTTTTAATTTTGTTTTGCATAATTTGGACAAAGCAGATATTTACAATGTGCATAGTTTAACATAAATAGACTAATAAAGCCTTTTTGACATTAACTTATATTTAAAGTTAAAACCTTGATTTGCTGGACAGTTTATCACTCCAGATATAGTCATGCAGAAAGTTTCTGAGGCCTGTACACCAGTCGTAACACTCCAGGCTGCGAACCTTGCATGTATTTTGCTTACTGTGCTTACTCACACAGGAATTTATAATATACCAAAATTATGAATACCAAACTTTTTAAATTATAGTTTAGAAAACCATGTTTTATTCCAAGTAAAAGAAACAAACACTGTTTCAGCTTCAGACATAATCTTCTGTGTCAGCTGTGTCAGCTTTGAAAAAACCCAAAGCTAGTTTCTTGTTCCTAACTTACAAAACTCCTTCAAAGAAACCTACTTAAAATATTGCGACTTTAAAATGATAATCTGGTGTATTTAATACGCATTATAGCAGAGCTTTTGCACAACAGATTCTTTTATACACATTATTTTAAGAGAAGAGGTGAAGTTTAATTGCAGATTTACACTTTAAATACTCATTGTTTACCATATAAATTTATAAAAAATTACAAACATTAAACAAAAATAACTATTTTAAGTTCATAATTCAGTACTTCTAATGTTTTATTTCTCATTGTGTTGCATTTTATTACCATTCCTATCACAATATAAAAACTACAACAATAATTATTTCTGTGCTCATCACATCACGTTCTCATCTCTCACTTGAGAGAAAGAGACAGAAAGAGGCGAATGAATAAGGCCAGACAATTTCAGTTCTATCTGCAAAAAGTCACAGTGACTGCAGGATTTTATCCAAAAATTAACAGCTTTTTAATAAATACACAGTATTATACAGAAAAAGAAATGGGCTTTCTGAAAATTCTATACCCAACAATAGAAAATATTATGGAATTGCCATAAACCACTTAATTGTTTCACAATAAAATTTATTAAAAGTCATTTAAAGAACATCTTTACTTTTGTGAAATCGGGTGTAGCTTGGTTAAAATGCAAATCTGCAGGCACTGTGGCTGTTCATAATAAGACTTAAGCATTGCTGGTTATCAGGGCAGAGGGTAAAATATCTTACATAGTGTAAAAATGCTAAATATACAACCACCAATCCTCCACATTTAAATAAAACAGTGTTTAGTGAATAATAACATCTTTGGAAGGCTTTGGTTCTTGAATATAACTGGATACTTGAGGATTGAACTAAAAAATTTGAAGAAATCTAATGCTAATTTATTTTTCCATTTCCTTTTTTTATTTTGTTTTTGCTTATTTCAAATCTTAGCTAGAAACATTTACTGACATAACAACTCTATTCTTCATATGTCATATAGTTTATGTTCTTTATGGTAAGTTATAATTTAGATTAGTTACATTATTACAATGTAAATTACAAGTAATCAATTTTAGTCAAATTTAGTCTCTTTTTCAAACTACAACTTTGAGGGCAAAGGCGTATTTTCACTGACAGCAGTTTTAATGGTGTGTGGTCGATTATTGACAGGTATTGTAGATCTGGATTTGTTTGTTAATGGCATTTAGAATCATTCTCATTTTATCCTCAAGACCGTCTAGCAGCCTGGCTTTCATCTCCAATGTCTTCTGATTCTCCTCATAGTCTTTTTCGAGTTCTGAAAACAAATAGAACCAGTTGTAATTTAAATGTGATGTTTTTATTTCATTGTATGCATCTTATTTTGTAAAATGTGTTAAATGCAACACAATATAATATTTTGTAAATGCTTGGGGGTTACTTGGTCGTATTTATAAATCTAGAGCTGGACATACACTCACTCACCTAAACAAACAGACAGCGACACTATATAGGGCAATTTGGAGCAGTCATTTACCTTGAGTCCATGTTTTTGGACTGTGTGAGAAAAACAGAGAACTCGAAAGAAAACTCATGCAAACATGGAAAGATCATGAAAACCTCACCCAAATCAAACCTAGATCCCCAATGCTGAGAGACTAAGCACTAAGCCACCATCCCACCCCACATAGAACTCAATATACTTATATTAACTTTAATTCTAATAAATAATATACCGCGGCACGGTGGCTTAGTGGTTAGCACGTTCGCCTCTCAGCACTAGGGTTTCCCGGTTCGAATCCCCATCTGGGTGGAGTTTCCATGTTCTCCCCGTGTCCGCGTGGGTTTCCTCCGGGTTCTCCGGTTTCATCCCAGAGTCAAAAAACATGGATCAAGTCAATTGAATTCTCAAAAATTGCCCCATATAGTGTGTCTGTGTGAGTGAGTGTGTGCCCAGCGATGGATTGGCGCCCTGTCCTGGGTCTATCTGCCCAGCGCCCGAAACGTTCTCCCCTGGATGGGCATGGGGAACCCCACCGCGACCCTAATAGAGGATAAAGCGGGAGATAATAAATGAATGAATGAAATAATATACCTGATGAGTCAAACACTACATACCTTTGCTGAATGTCGTAATGCATCAGCCACAAGCCCCCCCCCAAAAAATCTTTAAATGATAAGTATGGTGGTTTTTTAACTTTGAATTTTGCTTGACTAGAACACTTATCTGAGGATGGCGCAGTTTAACTTTGCTTTAATTTTAGTTTAACAAACTAAATGTCATTAATTTATTTAACTTACTTTGGCTTACACCTAAGCTAATCTGTTTTATTGTGAAACTGACTCTCTCAAGTACCATTTGATTTGCTTTGACCATAATCCACTAGTTTTTGGACCACAATATTCTTTTTAGCCTCTCACCTCTCAGTCGATCCAGTTTGTCTTTGGCATTGCTCAGCAGCTGCTTTGCTTCATCTCTAAGTCGTTCAGCTTTCTTTTTGGCATCCTGTACTGAGTTCGCCTTCCTGCCAACTAGATTTTGAACATTGCGGTACTTATCTGAAAGTTCACCATCGAGGATCTAAACAGGGCGATCAATAGGATTAGTGGAAATGAAACATAGCATACTGTTGATAATAAAATAAAGTATATTTCCACTTTGTGCACCTGCTTTGCTTCATTAGCCTTATTTTGAGCGGCGCTGGCAGTCTCCTCAGCTCGAGTTGCTACCATGCTGTTGTTGGCTCGTTTGGCTTTCAAGGCTAGTATTTGCTGTCCCAGATCCTCCAACTTGCCCATAGCATCTTTTAGGTCCTTTTCCCTAGCTGATGTCTCAGACTCAATCTATAGATATATGGAGTTTGTCAGGCAAAATTCGTTTTAAACTGCAAGTGAACACAAATTTTATGATGTTACACCTCTGCCAGTTTGTTCTTAGTAAGGTCGATGTCACCCCTTGCCCTCTGAATAGCCTTCTCAGCAGCTTCCTGGGCTTTTCGAGCATCCTCCAGTGCATGTTTCACACCGTCCGCTGTGTTTTTTACTTTGTCTGCCTTATCCCTACGAAACACATGAAACCATTAGTTTTTTAAACTTAAAAATTACCTGCATAGTTAATTAGCACATTTACACATACTTGGCCTTTCTGGCTTCCTTCAGCAGTTTTTCTGCTTTGCGCACATCATCCTGTGTCTTTTGTAAAATATCATCCACAGTAGACAGTCTTGTGACTCTGTCTTTGATCTCATCAGCAAGGTGTCTGATTTGCTCGGGTGAAGCTGGAATGGACAGCTCGAGAACCTGATTGGCTACAGCCTCAATGCTGTCTGGGTCAGCTCCTTCTTCTGAAATATTTGAAACAATTAGCAAAACAAAGAAAGTTCTTCAATGAATTAAATTACCAAAAAACTGAGCAAAACCTAAATCAATAATAATTCCTACATTCTATATGGTTGCCAGGAGTCAGAAGTGACTTAATGATATTTAATAATATTTGCTTTTCAACAAGCAATTTTAAAAAAAAATGTCCACAAACCAAATTACTCCCAAATATGTTTTATATTATATAATAATAGTTGTGTTTATTTTAATAGACTGTATTAACCTAACATTGTCACAGTAACATTTATCTACACTCTACCATTATCAGTTACATGTCAGCCAAGAGGTATATTGCATGTATTAGTTTTAATGGTGGTGCAGAATGTGGTTAGCACATTCGCCTCTCAGTGCAGGGGTTCCAGGTTCGAATTGTGGATAGAGTCTTATAGTCAGATTATACTTAGTGTGAGATTGATAATATGTGATCCATTAATTTTCCTATTTAATACTACTACTGAAGCAGGTGACATCTCTTATAAACACGAAAAAGTAAAAGACAACTAAATAACCAAATACCATTTTAATATACACAATTAATGTAAATGTTATAATTGTAAAGAATATTTGCGGTTAAGTATCACTAAATGAAAATTCATTGACTTCTACTTTTATTTACAACATTTGTATTTTCTACCTCAATGTAATTAGCACTTTTTTAAGAATATTAAAACTAAGTTGTTTATGCTGTATATTCCTTTTTACATTACAATTGAAAACCATTTTAGAAATACTGAAGGAAATAACTCACGCATTAGAAAAGTACGAATCTGTTTGATCAGGTCCCGCAAGTCATTGTTGGATCGGTCCACCTTATTCTTGGTATCGCTTGCTTTTCCCAATGCTGCCTGGGCTTTATCCTTGGCCTCTCGAGCCTTTAATTTTGCATCTGCTATCTAAATAAGACACACGTTACACAGATGTAATAAGAATAACTCCTCTTGCTATAATTTTAATAGCAATTATTTGCTTTAAACAACTACAATGCCAATATAGCTTTAGAATATTTTGCAAATATCATTGTTCACCTGCTTGAAGAGGTCCTCCACTTCTCCCATGGCTTTAATAAGTTCTTTCTCAGTATATTTGGATCTCTCCAAGGCATTATGAGCCACTGGAACAGCTCCATTGCAGTTTAATCCTCCACAGTGTTTATGTTCATCATCATGACAGTCAACACCCCCACATGGACTCTCAGAGCACGGAACATCTCCGGGAGCACCACATACCTGAGGTGATCAACAAGAGAGTAGAAAAGCATTACAATCACACTACATCGATTCAAATAAAAAAAATCCCTTAATCTTATTATATTCCGATTACTCCTATACTAGTAATCCTGTACTAGGGTTGCGGAGGTTTTGTAACCATTTGTACCCTTTTATTGTAATTATTTAGATCAATATTCAGTATTTAATTAACAATCCTGGGATAGGGCAAAAAAATTAAATAAAAGTTCTATTAAAATGTTTTGTATATATTGTTTGAATATGAAGTTTGAAATTAAAACAGGATTTGCGCACCTTCTCATTAATCTTTGTAATCTCCAGAGCCTGCACTTTTGCATTTATATCAGTTAGGGCTCGTTTATTAGCAGCGTTCTTGCGGTTAAAGTCATCTTTTCTCATTGAGATAAGTCGCTCTGTCTTCCTACGAGTGTCTGCAGACTGGCTTACTGTACTTGGAATATCAGTAGTGGAGCGGTTGGCACGTTGCTCTGCATCATGTGACTTATCATAAGAGGCACGGATGCTATCGTAAGCACCTGTAGCAGGAGGCAAAACAGCATTAGTGTCATATTTAGTTTTTCTATACAAAATAATCTACCTACAATATTTCACTGTGCGCTCTCATTGCCACATTTACATATTTTAGTTTACTTACAATTTGTGTTGAGTGATTTGACATCTATCTTAATTTTAGAACAAAGTAAAATTTGGCTTTTTTAAATATGTGGGCATGTATCACCACCACACCATTTTTATAGATGTTTTTAACTGAACCTTTTTTTCATATCAAATTTAAACAGTGGTGGTTCCACAGAGCTATGTGAGGGAGGATACATTGTCAAAGATGGGAGATGTCAGCAAATAATGTATTCCAGAATTATAAAACTTTAACAACTGTTTAAAAAATATAAACTAGTATTAAATGATGAGCGGTATATTGTATTTTCTGGTTTATGAAAAGTACACATATTTACTCTGAATAAAACTCATAACTCACCTAAAAAGTTAGAGTTTTTGAGAATGTCAAGCTGGTGATTGAGGTTTTTTGAGGTGAAGTTCAGCTTTTTAGCTTCTGCCTCGAGTGTATTCAGCTCATTGCTGGCCTCGAAATTGCTGTCTTGCACTGTGGTCAGATCCCCCTCAAGTTGATTCAGGGTGTTTGTTGTCTCACCAATGCGGGACCTAAAAGTAAAAAAAACCTGAAGTCATATCATTGTTTTCTTACTAAATACTGCTAAAATAGTACGAAAAAACCCTGAAATAATTAACTAAATACATGTGTACACCTAAAAATCCCATACATTTCCCAATATATGTGTTGAAACAGAAAATAAAATTTATTAGCTCTGGCTGTACGCTAAAGCCAATTAAAGTTTGAGACCAAAACATGTGGAGAGTTTAAAGCTAGTTTAAATATAATTTAAACTAGAGCCGTTTTGTCCAATTGTGACATTATTGACAGTAATACACACCTGACCACTTTACATTTGTGTCAATGTGTGATATACAATACAATATTTTAAATCATGTTCCATGAATGAAAATACAGATTAATATAAATAATAAGGTGATTCCTAATTAGCACTAAGCCGGTATCGCAATAATCATTGTTCACGTTAAAAAACGGACTAGATTATGTTAAGTTTATTAATGATTTTGTTATTAATGATTTTATTTTCAATATAGTGTGTAATTGTTTTATAAATACAATAAGGTATTTAAGGGTGTGCATTATTGTGAATAAATCTATTATTTATATTATTGTTAATCTAAAATGTATTATTATATTTGCAAACAACTTAATAAACCAAAAATTATAAAACAATATTTTCATCCTAATTCTTATTTTTCTTTTAAGATTTATTTTAGTCTTTTTTGTTTATGCATCTTAGCTTTGTGTACCATGGTTTGAAGTATGGTTTTAATGCACAGATCTATATAGATCTATATAGCTGCAACCTTGAATGCATGGTGTTCTGTACCTGAGGTCTTCTATCATGCCCATTAGGTTGGTAACAGCTTCAGCTGTGGCATTACGAGCATCAGCAATGGCCTGGGCTTGTGCCAGCTTCTCCTCTAGATCTTTAAAATGCTTTTCATATGCTCCAGTCAGACCTGTGGTTTGGATCTCCTGGGCCCGAGCAGCAAGAGCCTTAGTCTTAGCTCCTAGGTCTTGAACAATACGATCCCAGTCTCCAAAACATTGGTGGCAAGGCTGGCAGGCTGGAAACACGCCAGAGAAACCACGGGCACACTGATCACACCTGACACCTGATACGCCTTGCCGGCAAGCACAGTGACCCGTAAACCGGTCACACTGTGAGCTCTCAATTCCCCGAGGATTACAGTCACAGGCTGTAAAAGTGTGGGAAAGAATCAGATAAAGATGTGTGATGAATCAAATTAGAGGTTTGAATCATGTGAAATAAAACAAGCAAATAAAACGAGAGACGAAATCAGTGTAAAAATAACTGCTTCCTGTATTTTGGTATTACTCATCACACAATATTCAGTCTGCCATCAAACACTTTTACATCTACAGTGATGCTTTAAAGTTTGTGAACCCTTCTGAATTACTAATGTAACCTAAAACCTGGATAGACGTAGAACACCTTAAAGTTATTTAAAGACAATGCGCTATTGTAAAAAGTGCTATATAAATAAATAATCGTGAACCTAAACATTTAAACAGAGCCTTAACTCATTACAACCAAAGCAACCAAATTGGATGGAAATAATTAAAACTTTTATTTATTTCTAAAGCTAAAAGTTGAGTCGTATTTTAAGTTTTAAATCACTGGAAATGTCCACTCGACAGAAGCAGTACACTCTCTGACAATCCAATGAAATTGTGTGAATACGCTGCCGTAACATGCTCCTGCTAGGCCTTGCCATCAACACCTTAAAATATGTGATGCAGAGATTTTTTAGACCAGCTGAGAAGACCTTGAAGGTCATGATGGCCCACCACTGATACATGAACTTGTAACAAATATATTTTTTTGTAATATATGTGTACTATACCTCTGCACTGGATTCTGGGATCACCCCAAAAGTTTTCCTGACAGTCTCGGCATGTCTTTCCACCAAAGCCACTACGGCACTGACACTGGCCTGTGAACTATAACATGTGGTGTTAAAACATTGAGCTTCTCCGAGGTACTGTGCTGATGAACAATACAAATACAAATCAGTTTATAACATTTTTCTAAACTTTGGATCTAAATAGGATATATATATATATATATATATATATATATATATATATATATATATATATATATATATATATATATATATATATATATATATATATATTACGATGGCTTAGTGGTTAGCACGTTCGCCTCTCAGCGCTAGGGATTCCCGGTTCGAATCCCCATCTGGGTGGAGTTTCAATGTTCTCCCCGTGTCCGCGTGGGTTTCCTCCGGGTTCTCTGGTTTCCTCCCACACTCCAAAAACATGGATCAAGTCAATTGAGTTCTCCAAATTGCCCCATATAGAGTATGTCTGTGTGAGTGAATCTGTGTCCAGCAATAGATTGGCGCCCTGTCCTGGGTGTATCTGCCCAGCGCCCGAAACGTTGTCCCCTGGATGGGCATGGGGAATCCCCCCCGCGACCCTAATATAGGATAAAGTGGAAGATAATGGATGGATGGATATATATATATACACACACACACACACACATACACACAGTGTGTATACACCTGATACACACACACACTGTATTTGTTTACATACCTTACCATGTTTTTTTTTGGTTTTGTGGGAGAAACTTGGTAGCTACATACACCCAGGACGGAGTTGTCCAAAAAACAAAACACACATTAAACACATTACCTCATTGCAGGTAGATGTGTAGGCATTGTTAGGTTCACAGTCACATGGTTCACATCCCCGCCCACTGGCCAAGTTCCAGTAGTTGGGTGCACAGTGGTCACAGGTTAATCCAATGACATTATTTCGGCACTGGCACTGTCCTTTGGCACGCTGGCATAAGCAGTCATCACGAGAGAGACACTGACTGGGCTCAGTGCCCAAAAAGTTGCAAGTGCACTCTGGACAGATAAAAGAGAGAATGTACAATCTATTTAACAATTTTTTTCTTCCTTCTTTAGTGATCTGTGGATACTAACTCCTGCAATTTCTTCGAGAGGCATCCCCATAGTAGCGACTTTTACACACTTCACAATTAGGCCCATCTGTGTTGTAGAGACACCTTTTACACTTCCCAGTCTGTTTGTCACATGCCTCAGGATCTGATAGGTCAATGTTGTTACTGCATTGGCAAAGCTGACACCGTCCACCAGGATGAGAGGGATTACCATAGTAACCAGGGGCACATTGGTCACAGCGTGCACCTAAAGGTTACAGAATTAAACATAAGAAAACATAAATATAAATTATAGGCTTATACCATTGCAAAATTTAACAAACATGTAGGAAACTGTATTATATTTTGTATTTATTTAAATATATTTAGCAAAATAAAAAGCTATTTTTTGGAGAGTTCATTTAAAGACTCTTTGACTTTTAGGTTTTATGTATAACATTATTAACAAAACAGTTTTTGCTATATGCAAAATTAAATAAATAAATATAGTCAATGAAAATTATTAAGCTACAATAGAAATGTATAATTTGACTGTTTTCGTGAAACGTTTCTTAAAATGACCAAAAAATGTTTAAAGGCTGTTTAATTGAATTTTGTAGATATAAACAAAATTGGAACAGATGCTAAGTTACTCAATTCTGAAATTCTTTACATTACATCATTTTGTAACATGTCATTATATTAATAAGTGGTAGCAGGTATACCCATCATAATTTCGGTATAGCACAATAATCTATTAAAAACAAAATGTAACAATGTAAACATTATTAAGATTTTTGTTGTTGTTTTAAGCAGAACTAAACTTTTAATCAACTTTAACCCTAATCAGCCCTAATTTTGGGTTCTGTGTTATTGCATTATGTTTATAGTGGCACAGCACAGAAATAAAGGGTGATGAAGCCATGCATAGAGAATGTGAAGTGGGCTAGCACAGGTAAGGATTGGGTAAGGATCTAAAGTACCACTCACTCTTTAAATCTGTTTCACCTCAGTTGAGTAGGAAAGGTTAAAAAATATATAACATAAAAAATCACTATTTATCAGACTGAATTGAAACTTTGTTACTTATTGTTATAATTGTGTGCATTCTGGCAGAGGAAACCAGAACTGAATCAGGAAAGCTTGTTAAATGTTACATTTAATCAGCTGCTAAACCAAAGCTCTGTGATGGCATGCCTAACAAAACAATAGAGACCATTGTTCATCCAAATGTCTTTATCCTCAGATAGGAAAACATACCTGTGTAGCCCTGTTTACAGGTGCACACCACCTGCCTGTTGTGGCTATCTTGGTAACATGAGGCGGCGAAATGGCGTCCACTTTCAGGTCCATCTGGACAAGGACAAGGCTGGCACTTGGTTCCTAAACCCAACAATGGGTTTCCATAATACCCAGTGGCACACCTAAATTTAGAAGCATTTTTTAATAAAAAATAATGTTCAAACAGACAGAATGACAAAACATTGTCATGGTGAATATAAATTTAATGTGGTATACTATGTGCATACTATCTGGCAGTTTAGGGGTTACACATGTTTACTTTACAATTGTTAAATTATAATATATAAAAGTACAAGACTGTTTTTAACATCCTTACTTACTTTTCACAATTGTCTCCTGCTGTATGGCTCCTGCAGTTTAGACAGGAACCAGTTCTTTGGTGACATTCATCTGCATGTCCATTACACTGGCATAGTCTGCAGTTTGGAAAGCCCCAGTGTCCATTCTGGCAGCTATCACAGCGCTGACCAAAAGCTCCTGAGTGACATGCACACTGCCCAGTAAACTGGTCACAGAACTGGCTGCGAGAACCCTCTTGACTACACTCACATGCTGCATAAAGAATGAGGAAAATTAACTCATGTTAATTCTGGTACAGATAGAGTCTAATTGAGTTTTGGGATCTGAAGCTCATAAGATAACAGAACCTTTGCATCCTGCAGGTCCGAAGCCATAGCTTGCTGGAGCACACATATGACAGCCCTGGCCAATCACGTTAGACCTACAAGGGCACTGGCCACCACGTATGTCACATACAGAGCTAATTGATCCTTGGGGGTCACACTGGCAAGCTATATAAAGAAGGATTATATAGACAATAATTAACCATTATCATTGGAACATCTCTTAATTCTGCTATCTTCAACCAGTTAAGGAACTCACAGAGAGCTCCATCATTAATGATGGCTGACATGCTCATGATGAGTTTAGCACACACATCGCTCATGATTGGGCGTGACACGCTCTTAGCAGTTTCATGACAGCGGTAACGCTCATAGTTCTGCTTTCGCGTGTTTGAAGCAGAGTCGCCTGCTACAAACATATCCAAAGATGTATACCGAGGAAGCAGGGCGATCTGGATGAGGAACAATAAAGATTTAAGAAACTGAGTTTAATAGCAATTTAAAAAGAAGCGGTATTGTTTAACTGAAATGAAAAATTTTAATGTTCTTACAGAGTCTATAAGGATGTTTTCTTTGATGTTGGGATTAATGCTTTGGCCTGTGTAGCTGACAAATTCAAAATGAAGAGTATAATGTATGTCTTTTTCGAGGCACACAGGATGAGGCAGAACCATAAACCTATAAAAAAAATTACCATTACAATCATGTCGGTCTCGTCAGCTCAGAATCAGTAATTTATATTTTTAAATCTTTAAATGCAGGTTGTTGTATACGTATGATCTATTTATCCACTTTAAGATTTAAAAGGACAGTATATTGTTCAAGTGGTTAGAACAGTATGTTAGAGCTGCCTGAAAAATATCAAATGTATAAATAATAACCAGGAATGCATGTAAGTAGTGTGCATGCATGGTAAAAATAAACAATGCGCACCATGAATTACAATGTAAAGCATGTTTGCGTACCATTATTTCTGCCATTTAAACTACAGTACCATACATTGTCAGGCTCCAGAGAGCTTACTTTAAAGCTAATGAATTTTTTTTAGTGGTTTTAACATTTTTATTGATTTGTCAGCATGTTCAAGGAACAAACTATTATTAAGAAACATCAGACGAAACCTGAAAACCTGCACCAAACCCCAAGAAATATCTTCAGATGCTTCTTAGAGATCAAGACCAAAAATGTTATGTTGATCCTATAGCATATAATAAAAATGTGTTTCTTAGGTTCAGCAGCTGACATACTGCATTGACCAACATGTTAGTCCTTATAACTTAGCAACCATGCCAACTAGAACTGCACTGTGGTGCAGAAGAACCTCATCATCTTAAGGTCTCATCATCTTATGTTAGTATAGTGGTTAGCATGTCCACCTCTCGGCGCTGGGGGTTCTAGTTCAAATCCCAATCTGGGTGGAGACTTATGTTCTCCCTGTGGTCATGTAAGTTTTTTCCGGGTTTACTGGTTTCCTCCCACAGTCCAAAAACATGGACTCAAGCTGATTGAGTCTCTAAATCACCCCTATATAGTGTGTCTGAGTGACACAACCTACACGTTTGAAAAATAAATTGTATCATAGGCCTGTAAAATGTGTTTTAGCGTGTAAAGCAGACCTGGATCCAGTTGGCAGGGAGAAAGTCATCAGATCATCTGCAGGAATGGTGTTTCCACATGGGCTACTAGTGGGAATTGGACCAGGCCTAACAACATTTACACGCACGTTCTTCCAATCTTGAGGCATCTATAAAGAAGATAGACATCTGTATATAAAACATTCTCATGTTTTATTGTCATAAAACAAGGAAACAAGGTGATAATTACCTGAAGCTCATAGCGAATTAATACGTCATACTCCATTGAATATGGGATGTTGGAGATGTCAAATTCCAGAGTACCTTCTTCAGGAACCAATGCAAACCCTGTACCTGTCCAAGAAGCTGGATGACCAGTTTGGTGGCTTCTCTCCTCAGCAGTGCAGCCCTATATATGTACATACTTTATATGTATATACTGTATATCACAGCTTCATATATTTTTATTGACCAGCAACATTTAGACTAATTAGCACTTTAATAAAATATGCATCATTGTATTTTTGAATAGATATATAAGATAAAAACATATTTCGGTGTACAAATACAATCTTTTTTTTCGCGTTCGCTCTTACCTGGCCCAGTTTGGCGAGTTCAGCCTCATAGAGATAATAATCCAGAGCCATGAAAAAATACCCAGACTCCACCTGGTTGCATTGACGGCCAATCATGTGATTGCGGCAGCGACACTGTCCAGTTTCCTTTGAACACCTGTCAAGATTTTTAAAATAAACAGTATGTTATTCTCCATTTTTTTTTTATAAATGAAAGAGCCATTTATATAGTTTACACTTACTGATTATCTACAGCTCCACCTACATCACATTCACAAGCTCTGCATCCACTGGCATCATGACTCAAAGCCCAATGCTCAGGCTGCAAGTAAAATGTTGAGTATGAGAGGCAGGGCAGAAATAAAAAAATACACGATATGTTCAAATTGAGCTCAGCAATATAACACTACCTGTTAAATATATTTATAGATTTTGAATTATTAAGAAATTTCAAAGAAATTTCATGATGAGGGATGTTAAAGCATAACATTTTAGAAAGGTGATACATTTCAAAAAATGCTGTAGTAATAGCTATTAATTGCAAACTAATGTTCAGCATTTCATTAATATTTTATTGGTTTATATCCATACAGTATTGTGTATGAGTATTGTGATATTTTAAAATGATTTATATTTTTATTTAATTTGATTTATTTTAAATCAAAGTAAAACTTTGATAGTGTTGCTTCAGTAATCCACCAGATGGCATTTGTTCACTTCACCTGTGTGGTCAATAAACGATTAAGCAGATTTTACTCTCTGTTTAAAAAATATATATTTTATATTATATTTAGTATTTTGCTGATAACACATTATAACAAATACAATTTTATTATTAAAATAGCCAAAATGAATGTTCTATTTTCTTCCTCAAACTTAAACTTGATTATGTGCTTTTTAAAGTAAAGAAAAAAGAAACACATTTTTCCCAACTTAATTCTACACATACATTTATTGTGATGTGTTTTATAATAAGAATTCATGTAGATGCATAGTATTTACCAGACACTGATTGCAAGTGCGTCCAGTGACCATACGTTTACAGTGGCATTCACCTCGGACAGGGTCACACTGAGGACTGCCAGATACTGTTCCTCTGGGGTCACACCTACATGCTTTTAAAGAAAACAAAAGTAAGAATTTAAGGCCAAAATACAGACATTACATATTATTTTAAGATGTGCTGGGCACACCTCGCCTGTTTTGTTTTCCTCATCAGATTTGCTAACGTGTTCTTTATTTAAGTTAATTATCTGCGCTTATTCATCGGTGGGATCCATATACGGGGAGAACTTGGAACTCCACCCAGATAGGAATTCGAACATGGATCCCCAGCACTAAGAGGTGAACATGCTAACCACTACACTACAGTGCAGCCTACAATATTTATTTACATTTTAAATATTATTGATCGGCGGCACGGTGGCTTAGTGGTTAGCACGTTCGCCTCTCAGCGCTAGGGATTCCCAGTTCGAATCCCCATATGGGTGGAGTTTCCATGTTCTCCCCGTGTCTGCGTGGGTTTCCTCTAGGTTCTCCGGTTTCCTCCCACAGTCCAAAAACATGGATCAATACATGGATCCCATATAGAGTGTGTTTGTGTGTGAGTGTGTGTGTGCCCAGCGATGGATTGGCGCCCTGTCCTGGATCTATCTGCCCAGCGCCCGAGACATTCTCCCCTGGATGGGCATGGGGACCCCACCGTGACCCTAATCGAGGATAAAGTGAGAGATAATTAATAAATGAATAAATATTATTGATCAATGTATTTCTTTTTTTTGTTTTTTTTTTGTTTTACTTGTTGTACTTATATTATGTACTTATTTTTTTATACAGCACAATCCTAAAAAACTGCACTAATAAAACAATAAGACTAACATAAAACTAACTTTTGTAAGCAGTTCAGACAGAATTTATAAATAAAACACATGGTACTCACGCTGGCAGCCTTGTGGATCATCAGCACTCAGGCCAAAAAAGCCAGATTTGCATCTGTCACAGCGCAAGCCTTCTACATTGTCCTTACAGCGGCACTGCCCTGAAATCATGCCCCCATACGGGTCATCATGGCCATCACACATCCCACCATGCAAGGAGCCATCTGGGTCACAGTCACAAGCTGGAAAAGCAGAAAGGACTCCAGAGATTAGTGGCTTCAGGTCATTTATATTTTTCTTAATATTAAATGCACATTGAGTCACACTTACCAATGCAGACACGAGGGTCTCTGATGTCTCTAGCTGGGTCTCGATAATAAAAGGGTTTGCACGTCTCGCAATTGCGACCCATTGAGTTATGCAAACAATCATCACACACACCTCCACTGGCGTTCCCTGTGGCTATGTACACTGCCATGTCAAAATGACACCTGCTGGAGTGGCTGTTACAGTTGCACTCTAAGAATAAACAACATGTTTATTATTAGATGAGACTTCACATAGAGTTTTAAAGCTAATTTTTTCCTTTAATTAACTTAATGGGTACTTTTGCAGGCATTAGTGTTGCGACCCTCAGCTGGTTTCCAGGGAAGGTCATTATGAAAATCATCACACTGCTCACAGTTTAAGCCCTTTGTATTGTGCTTGCACACACATCTTCCATGCACCTGGGCAAAAAAATAACACTTGGATCATTAGACTGTTTCCTGAAGCCTGTACTCATTCCACAATTATTCCACACTCTTATTCCACACTCACACCTTTTATCCTGGTCTCCCTACATCACTCACCATGCCTTCGACATCATCTCTTATTCCCTCTATGGGTGCACATTCAGAAGCATGACCATAGCAGAAGCAGTTTCCTCGGATGACCAGCTCATACAAGGCATAGTAGTACTTTTCTTTGATCTCTTGTCTTGAATCCAACAGGTTATCACCCAGGGTATGGAGCTTTGTAAAGTTCACCCGCAGGTTGGTTATTTTCAACTGGTCTGTAAGAAAGGCAAAGGAAGAGCTTAGAAAAACCGGTCAAATCCAGTCATGATACAAAATAATATATTAGAGGTAGTGCTAGGTTTATTGTAAAACAAGCAGCCAATGAAATATTAGGATGGTACTGTATATAGTGAAATCATAAAATATGATCTGCTTTTACCTAAAATTTGTATTTACTGCTGTAAACTTAATTACTTTGTTAAAACATTTTAAAATAAGTCAGCTAGATAGATAGATAGATAGATAGATAGATAGATAGATAGATAGATAGATAGATAGATAGATAGATAGATAGATAGATAGATAGATAGATAGATAGATAGATAGATAGATAGATAGATAGATAGATTTATTATAGACAAAAGTTCTGCCTAGTCAAACACACATTAAAGATAAATCTGCTTATGTTGTTAAAAATGCCAATGTGAAAAAAGAAAACAATTGTTTTTCTCATTATGATCCATGTGTTTTCTTGCCCTGTTCTGCACTGGAAAACTCCAGTGACCTATAATAAACTCCAACAAAAATCCAACATCATATTAGAAACTGCTTAAGAAAGTATTGTTCTATTTTTTATTTATCTTGCTGTATTTTATAGCATTCCTTAAAGAATTTCCTTAGCTTAAATGAGTTTTAGTTAAATTGTATTTGTGTATATAACATTTAAATAGTGTTTACACTCCAATATGGAAACAGCATTCCATTGAGGGTTTTTTCACCATGTTACTAATTATTTATTTTTTTTAATATTAAGGTACTGTTATAAGTAAATATAATAATAAATTGCATTAAGAAGCAAACTGCCTGGTTTTAGTTCATTATTATTGTAATTAGGTATGTAATGTGGACTCACTCTGAATTCGTGGACTGTAGGGATCTTTAATTGAAATAGCAGGGTCCAACACACGAAAGATCACCTGAAAAGAAAAACAGGGTTAATTATGGTTTATAGACAATGCTGTTGTCTTGAAAAGATTAGATTTTCTAATGAAAGATGAAAAGATTGCAATTTTACCTCTCCTTCACTGGATGGCTCAATGTCAGAATAACGTGACTCACAGATGATATCATCAACGTTGCGTAGGGGACCCTGTGAGGTCCCAGGGAAGTCTGATGCACAATCATATGCAAAATAGCGATAAACTTGCCAGGTGCGTCCAAAATCTGCTGATCGCTCAATCAGCATGGCCGCAGGACGAAATGTCTGCCATCAGAGAGGGAATGTCAGGCTGTATGTATGTATGTATGTATGTATGTATGTATGTAAATATAAATATATATAAAAAATATATACATATTTTTTAAGAATTGATAGTAGCAATTATAATTTAATCTTACCTTAAAAGACATAATGAGATGAGTAAAGTGAAATTCAGCCTCAAGGTCAAGCTGAATGTAAACATCTGACTTTCCTAAGGATGAAAAGAGAAATTTAAACTGATTCCATCAGGCAGCGATTATACACACACATATAGACTAAAAAATTCACTGTTTTGTTTGCCCCATTATTCACTTACAAGATAAATGAAAACCATAGTTGACTTAAAATTTGACAGATAATGATTACATCTTAATAAACATTTTACTGTTTTATTATTTTTGATGCAAGTTCAATAACTTGAGTACTATAAATAATATTGATTTTAATCGTATTTATAATTACAATATTCAAACCTGCATCCCCAGTGTGAAGAAGTGAACATGCTAACCACTATGCAACCATGTCCTCATGATAATGATAATACATATATCATGAGGACATTCAGACTTCTGTCTGAAATACTTCTGTCTAGTCAATTGTTTTTATCCATATACTGGATATGATAAGAACAGAACACAGTTAGTAGCTACAGATTACCTGCTGTCTAAATGTTAGCTGTAAAATCTTAAACAAGTTTTAATGCTAATAAACATTATTAATAAAGTATTGTCCAATTTATACTATTAAATTAAACAACTAAAATGTTTTGAAACACAGTAAACTCAACCTAATATTATGAAGTAAAATCCTACTGTACAATACTATTTATAAATCAGTGTCAGTCAGTTCTAAGCTTGTCGCTTATCTCTGCACTACAGGGGCCTCAGCGCCTGCTAAACTTAACTTGTCTCCGCCAACTGGCAATTAAACAGGAAGGTCAGGGGAAACAGATGAGAAGTGGGTGTAACATGGTCTAAAAGTAGTCAGGAGTTGAACAAGTATAAAAATTCCTCAATCAAGTGTTACACATTATTCAGTTTCAGAATTTTTTGGTATCTATTTTTAGTAGTCTTACTTAGATGGAGGCAAATGTTCTGGACAAGTAACCCACTGTTTATTAAGCAGCATACTTAGTGTACCAATGCAGTAACACCATGGTGACTAAAAGCAAAAATAGCCATCATTTCCTGTCAACTAGCACTCAGTATTCAGGGCTATAGGAATTACGGGCAAAATAAACATCTTCAAAATTGTGACCTTCTTTTGAAGCAACTATGCTAAAATATACCTGATTAATACAGGTTTTGAAATTGAATATTGACCATAATATGAGAATATAATTACATTTAACAGTACATTTCTAAATCAATAAAACAGACAAATTTTGCTCCAGTAGTTTTATGTTAATTACATAATTGTAATAATTTGCCATAATTTTCTGATCTATAATGTAATAGAGCACCAACAGCTTCTTAGCCTTCTGTGGCCCCCTAAAAACATTGCCGGCACCTTTGAACAGCCAGTTTTGGTTGTTGCTGCAGCATTGAGGAGTTTTAGCCTCTCTGCTATCTTGTGTTCTTCAAATTCAACAACATGGATTTAAGGCAAATTGGCTGCTCTAAATTTCAGCTATCTAAATTGTTCTGTCCTGGGTGTATCTGCCCAGTGCCCAAAATGTTCTCTCTGGATGGTCATGCTAGGTAGTATACAATTAAGCAGATAATGAGATAAGGTGTGAATAAGATAAGATGAGAACTTGTATATACATAATTAAACAAAAAAATTGTATTTATTTAAACTTTATTTAGGTTTAGTGAGTTTTATACAGTGCCCATGGTGGCTGATATATTTTCTCACCAAAACTTAAAATCATCTCATCTCATTATGTTGTCTTCCGCTTCCTATACTGTGGACAATCAAAAAAAACACCCAGGACAGGGCACCAATACATCGCTGGGCACATAAGCACTCACACACACACACACACACACACACACACTATATAGAGACAATTTAGAGCAGCGAATTTATCTTAATTTCATTTTTTGGACTGTGGGAGGAAACCAGAGAGCCCGCAGTAGTCCACAGAGACACAGGCAGAGGATAGAAACTCCACCCAGTTCGTGATTTGACCATGGATCCCCAGTGCTGAGAGACAAACATCAACTATTATCTACTCTATAGTTCACACAGATTGATGGGACATTCAATCAGTGTATCTTTACAGTTTGACAATGAGCTCACCATTCTCAGACTGCCACCAGCAATTCTTGCGGTCTGGGCGGAAGGTGGTGATGACATTTTCAATGCGATGACTAATGGTGTTGTACACAGCATCGTATGGTCGTCGTGAATCACAATAGAAACATTTCTTCTCATCCTGCATGTGTTCAGAACAGTGGTCGACACAAGTCACATGATTGGTTCCCTAATAACAAATGACACATCTGCTATGTGAGAATTTACCTGTAGGTGGCTTACAATACAGTATGGTTCTCTCTTAGAGAGGCCACAGGTGGATGCGGCTTTCAGGTTTTTTTCTCGACCAACCAGGAGGTCACCAGTAGCTGGGTAACAACTTCCATGGGTACAGCCATGTGGGTGGTCAGGCTCTTGAGCATAAGTGTTTATCAGGCCTTAACAGGAATCACAGGAAAGACACAATATGTAACAAAAAGCTTAGTAAACAAAATATAAAAATAATCCATGTTATAATTCACAATACTTCTGTGTTGTTTACATTTAAAGGGTTGAGTCAAAATGTGTATTCTGTATGAGTAAAGACAGAATAATATCCTTGCTAATATGTTGTGGCAGTTGAAGGCTTGTGGTCAAGGAAATAGCCTTGCGACCTGAAAGTTCCCTGGCTTGTGCCAATGGGTTAGGAACCTAACTCCTCGATGTCGTATAAAGGGCCCATCACACAGGGCATGTGTGCTCACTTCATCCTTCATCATTCATTCATTATCTTCCACTTTATCCTATATTAGGGTCGCAGTGGGGTTCCCCATGCCCATCCGGGGGAGAAAGTTTCGGGTGCTGGGCAAATACACCCAGGACAGGGCGCCAATCCATCGCTGGGCACACAGTCACTCACACAGACATGCACGCATACACACTCTATATGGGGCAATTTGGAGAACTCAATTGACTTAATCCATGTTTTTGGACTGTGGGAGAAAACCGGAGAACCCAGAGGAAACCCACGCAGACACGGGGAGAACATGGAAACTCCACTCGGTTGGGGATTCGAACCGGGAAAACCTACCGCTGAGAGGCGAACGTGCTAACCATTAAGCCACCCTGCCGCCGCTCACTTCATTAGTGTGTGTATATTTGTGTTTCACTGCATGGATGGGTTTAATGTGGAGTTGAAATTCCTCTGTGTGTAAGCACAGGAGGCAAAATAGTTCACTTGATTACTTTCATGTTAAGAAATTAACTACTCGGTAGTGTAGTTTGTTTAAATGCAACATCATAAACATATACAATACAATGCTAAATTTTAAATGTACAATGATGCAAAAAAAATGGTATAATAAATCCTTAAAATATAATATAAAATATAATATAATAATTACAAAAATACCAAAATATACCCTCAAATATACATTATTTTTATTAGTGGAATTCAGGAAAACATAAGCAATTACTTGATAATATTATACCAAATATTTAGGAA
>JAFMOD010000550.1:1879473-1893274 GCA_019802435.1 Corydoras maculifer | reverse complement strand
ATATATATATATATATATATATATATATATATATATATATATATATATATATATATATATATATGACAATATATATAAAATGTAGCAAATAATTTTAGTGCACAGACTATGAAGTACCCTGTTAAGCCTTTCAATGTTGAACACATTGACTACATACGGCAAAAACTCAAAGGTCAAAGGTTTTTTATTTTAATTAATGAAAAAAATTAAATACAAATATATTATATTCAGAAATTTCCTAATGGTAACTTCTTTCTGTTGATGGGAGAGATCCTACAGATCCACAGACTTTGAACTGTGTTTGTGTATCTTTTCCAAACTCTGCTAATAAATCATTGTCCCACCCTCTATGTATTCAGACATAATCACAGGTGCCCCATTAAAAGTCAATATCAAAAGCCTTTAGAAGTAAGATTTTATAAGTATTTAGCTCTGCTCTGTTATTACATGCCTGCCAGTACAGAGGGAGGAGAGTTTGGACCAAGATAAATAGTACGATACGGACTCTGTTAAGGACAAAACCACAAACCTTCAATAACACCACTGTGTATGTCTACATATTGTTCTACTACCCACATTTCTAGCACGTAACAGTTTTCCCTCTTTTATGATGTGCTAAATCCTCCAACTTAAGGTCGTTTAATATTTCACTTTCTGCTTATTATATGTAGATTTACAACAGATTACATTATTTTATTACATTTTATTACATATTATTTTATTACAAAAACAATGGCAATATGACCAAAGTAAAAAAAAAAAAGTCAAAATAATGTATAAAACACCATTTGGTCATGTTGACAAACTGAAGTCTGACAAACACTGAAGCCAAGAATTTCCTCATGACAATAGTAGCTAAAGGTAAATCATAAATTATGTACTTATACAATATAAAACAGATGTTAGCTAAAGTTTATATTTGGAATGTCTTTATGCAGTCTTTAATAACTCAGACGTAAAATACACTTTTCTGTATACGATATACATATATATGATATACTTGTGTATATCAAAATCTCTGCTAAAAGTAAAATAACCAAGCATTTAGAACTGTATAAACTGATTTCTAATTTCAAAACAAGCCTTTTGTAATTTCTAAGCTTCCTTCTCTTACTTATTATAAGACTAAGATCAGGGTATTGTTCTGCAGGGTGCAGTTCCGGAGGGGTATTCTGGCCACAGCTTCTGCATGTCTCACTGAGTGGCCTGAGGCCTGTGCCAGAGCTTTACCTATTCTGTTCTCTCCCAAAAAACCTTTAGATTACAGATCCCCTGCTTTACTCAGAGGGGTTAACCAGTAAACACACTAAAAAACGAAGTAGAAGATCAGAGTGACATGCAGAAACCTCTAGCTATGCTCCTCATAAGTGACAGGTTTCCTGGTTATCTGCTTTTTTAAATAAAAAGCAGATAGAACATTCAGTTTGAAGGAGATGATCCACTGCAGTTGTAATAATCAGAAAGCACAACATATTCCTAATCAATTAAAAACAAAGACATATATACATGCATTTATCCCTCTCTCGCTCTCTCTTTCACACACACACACACACTTTCAATGTTAGCTAGCAATTGCTTTATAGACATGCCTTCACTCTGGCTCTATTTTTTGCTATTTGAAGAACATATTTCTATTTGAAGTCAAGCTGTTAGTTATTCATTTTTTTTGCTGAGGATCATATCTGTAAATCACTATAAATATGGGCTTGAAAGTTGTCTAGTTGTCTCCCCTTGTCTAAATGAGTTTTCTGCTGGAGACCCGATTCTTGACACAATCTGAAACAAAATTGATTCCAGCATTTAGTTTGTCAGTGTGGCTGCTATGGGTTGGACTAGTGCCCATTCCAGATTGTTTTCCTGCTGTTCAACCTATGAGCTCTGGGTTTTTTAAAAGAACTGCAAAATTTATTTAACTTAGTACCAAAATACATTTAATTGGTAAAGTAAATTTAAATTATTTTGAAAGCCAAATTAGTAATGCTAACTTATGAGTAGCTTTTGTAATGTGTACAAGATGAAAACTAATTATAAAGCAGTTTCTTTTTACAAAGGTTCACTTTGCCAAAATGTAACCTCAGACCGACATGTACTGTAACTGCATGTGACAACTCAATTTGCTATAAATCAAAGAACAAATCACTCAAGTAACCATGA
Organism: Corydoras maculifer; assembly: GCA_019802435.1. NCBI lineage: Eukaryota > Metazoa > Chordata > Actinopteri > Siluriformes > Callichthyidae > Corydoras > Corydoras maculifer. Next base: position 1,891,120 of record JAFMOD010000550.1, on the reverse strand, counting down.
CCAGATGTGAATGATCTGATGTCTGACACAACAGACATGATTTGTTTAAACGACTTTAATTGAACATTAGTGGACAACAGGTCATGAATATGATGAAAGTTACCATGTGTTGGCATCTGCTGACTGTCCTCTCTCTCCTCCTCTAATGTTCATTAAAGCTCCAGGCAGCCAAAAATAACATTGTGATCCCATCCCTGCTCTGCCTCCCTTTTCCTCCTTCTCTTCCGACTCCTGCTCCTACTCACGTCACATTCTCTCGTTCCTCATGTCACTTTTATCATATAACTCATTAAGAGGCTTCAGATATAACATTTATAGGCATTCACAAGGATGGAAGAGGAATAGGATGATATCTACAAAAGATACAAAAGATTGTACACAATTCCAATTGACCAGCGCATCACTAGCTTTATCATGTGTTGAAAAGAAAACTATTCAGAATTTCTGACCAACAAAAAAGCTAAATCAACAGCAGTGTCACATATTTATTCTTTTATTACCAGAGGGAAAACTTTATGAAATATTTTTGTTAATGTCATAAAACAGTCGTAAACTCAGTGAATAGGTTAATAAACAATGATAGCCAGTAGGTGCAGCCCTCAAACCATATGACTTATTTTGATTGTGTGAGGTATGACAGAGCCATTGAAAATATATACGTGTTTTTGATCATTAAGCATATTGCTATATGCCACTCTGTTGGGCCCCTTCTTTTTATAACTATTATGAACTCCACAGCATTATCACAGAGAAGTTATTTTTGGGTGGGTGATCATTCCTAACACTGCAGTTACATTGATGTGGTGGATAGGTTGCCACCCATACCTGGGTATATCTGCACAGCACCCAAAATGTTCTCCCCTTGATGGGCCTGGGAACACCCCATGTGTCTAGTAGATAATTAAGTGGAAGATAATGAGATGTGCAAAAAAGACAATTCTTATAGACAAAAGTTTCATTTTTAATTCAACATTAATCTTTAGTCATTAGCTTGGACTTGTCTGTCTAAGGAGGTTCTGTTTTAGGAAAAGAGATTCGGATAGAGGGAGTAGTATTCAGCGAGAAGTAAACTATGTTTAGTTACAGTCTAAACTGATTACACATGTGTTCATCAACATGTGTGGCCAAAATGTGTGTTGTGACCTAACTGCCTGGAAAAAAAACAAATCTAATTTATAAAAGAACATGATTTTATTTCAACCAGTTTGCAAAGGAAGGCAGAAAAAATCATGTAAAAGTGCCAGGACAAATGGGTTTGGACTCGGATCAAAAACAGATTTAGTAGTGCTCTCTAATGCTGACATTTTTCAAAATGTCTCATTCTCTCTCTATTTGTCTCCCACACACTCTCTCGCACATATGCCACCCAGGTAGCCCATTGCATTGGGATGTAGGTGTCATTTTTAGCTCAAATGGTGACAACTACCAAAAGCGTCTGTCTACAGAAAGCAAGCAAAGGTTGGATTGGGTACCAAAAAAAGCATCATGTCTATTCTTAAAATTCTTCACTACTCAGATAGCAATAGCAACTCCTAGTCTGACTCTGGATTAGAACTGGCAGTTTCAGTGTATTATACAGAGACTATGACAAATTAAAATAAAATATATAATACAATACAAAATATGCAGGTTACATTTATAAAACATTTACATTGTATAACACTAACCAACATTTACCTTCCTATTTTATAGAGAAAGCAATGTATCAAAACCAGTTTTCACAATAGTCAACTATTAAAACTATTTAATGAAACAATTACACATTCTTGAAAATATAACCTTTCTGACCATGTGAATGGTTTTTTTTTCTATTTGTACTTTTATTTTTTATATTAACTTATGCCTACTAAGCCCTAAAAATACATTTTCATTGTTGTGATAACAGTTATTTTGTTGTTTTGTAAATATCCCAACACCGCTGCAAGACTGTCATCATTGTATAGTGTATATTGTCTGTATATTGTTTATTGTATAGTGTTTAAACTCTGTATGTATATATATATATATATATATATATATATATATATATATATATATATATATATATATATATATATATATATATATATTGTATCGTACATCTGTTTATTGTACATTGTTTTGTGTAAAATACTAGAGCCAACACCTACAACACCACATTCCTTTTGTGTAGAGTCTAAACATAAATTATTTTAATAGTAAAATACAGTTTCAAATAGAGGTTAGCAGATATAGAGATAAATGATGACAAGATAATCAACAGCCTACTTGAGGAAGGAACCCAGAGAGGACTTTCAAATTAGTGACCCATACTTTAAAAAAAATTTTTTAATTGAAGATGTTGTTTAGATCAAGGGCATATGGTCTTTTTTAATATATGTATATAATAAATATATAATATATATAAATAAATATATATATATTTTTTTTTTATCAAAAAAAAAATGCACATATTAACTTAACACTCTTGTGACAGTAAATGAAAACATTTTCCCACTTGGCCAAGAAATCTAATTCTAATTCTGATTCATAACACCTTACATACAAGAATTCCACTTTAAACACAAAACCTTCATGTCTAAAATGCTCAAAAAATCTATAAAAATCAACTTAAGAAATTGAACTGAATTCTTCTGCTTAGTAGCAAATCAAATCAAATCGACACACTTATTCCACTTACTAATTCCACTCATTTTCTCTATAAAGTTTGAGTGACTTGGGGTATTTTTGTATTGTGGTATGGACCATACATCTTTGATGTAACAATTTACATCACTGACCCCACCATACCGTATGGTGGGGTCAAAGATGTGATTTCTTTCTAAAGTAGGTGGTACATTTAATATTTAAAAAAAAAAAAAAAAACGTATCTATATAAAAGTATTTGGAACTCACCAGTACAGAGCAGCAGGAGCAGAGTGCGCATCGTGAGATTAATGGAACATCAACAGACACCTGTGGAGAGCTTTCACTGAAACGAGGACAAACTCACTCTTCTGGCCCCGATGATGAGAACTTAAAAAGGAAACAAAGCCCGATGTTTAAACCTTTAGATCTTTTAGACAGGTTTGTCTGAGTGATACTTACGGTGGAAAGTGTTCGGGAGCTGGCACTGCGCGCGCTGCCTGCAGCCCGAGGGTTCAACATTAACCCGTTAACCACAACACGCTCCCGAGACGAGCACGGTGTTCACCACAAAACCCGCGCTGGATTTCCGGATCGGGCGCTTATTTTGGGCTCTGTCGCACTTTAAAGCAGATCCGATCTTAACGATGTTTTCCTTCCTTTATAAAGTGCCAAGTCGATTTAAAAGGATCCGCGTGGTTGCTTTGGCGGGACTCAGTGGTTAAAGGTGCAATACGTGATTATACCATTAATTAATTCATTCATTATCTCCCGCTTTATCCTTTATTAGGGTCGCGGTGGGGTTCCCCATGCCCATCCAGGGGAGAACGTCTCGGGCGCTGGGCAGATAGACCCAGGACAGGGCGCCAATCCATCGCTGGGCACACACTCACTCACACAGACACACTCTATATGGGGCAATTTTTGAGAATTCAATTGACTTGATCCATGTTTTTGGACTGTGGGAGGAAACCGGAGAACCCAGAGGAAACCCACGCAGACACGGGGAGAACATGGAAACTCCACTTAGATGGGGATTCGAACCGGGAATCCCTAGCACTTAGAGGCGAACGTACTAACCACTAAGCCACCGTGCCACCTTATACCATTAAGCATGAAGAAAATAAATAGGAAGAAGGAAAGCTTTGCTGTTCAAAGCATTATAATATATTAACTAACCTACCATTAGCACGTTCGCCTCTCAGCGCTAGGTTTTCCAGGTTCGAATCCCCATCTGGGTGGAGTTTCCATGTTCTCCCCGTGTATGCGTGGGTTTCCTCCGGGTTCTCCGGTTTCCTCCCACAGTCCAAAAATATGGATCAAGTCAATTGAGTTCTCCAAATTGCCCCATATATAGTGTGTATGTGTGCCCAGCGATAGATTGGCGCCCTGTCTTGGGTGTATCTGCCCAAGATACTGAAACGTTCTGCCCTGGATGGGCATGGGAAAACCCCCCCCCCCAACCCTAATATAGGATAAAGCAGAAGATAATGGATGGATGGAACTAACCTACCATTCAGACACCTGTATGTAAGTTTAAGTTTGAAGTCTAAACATATTTTATTTTTATAGTCAATTTCAGTCTCAAATAAGAGTTTTGTAGATATAGATATAAATGATAATTTATCTATCTATCTATGAAAAGATAATTAACAACCTGGTGGCACGGTGGCTTAGTGGTATGTTCGCCTCTTAGTGCAGGGGATTCCCAGTTCGATTCCCAATCTGGGTGGAGTTTCCATGTTCTCCCTGTGTCTCTGTGGGTTTCCTCCGGGTTCCTCCCTCGGTCCAAAAACATGGATAAAGGTCAATTGATTTCTTCAAAATTACCCAGAATACAGTGTGTTTGTGTGAGTGAGTGTGTGCCCAGCGATAGATTGGCGCCCTGTCCTGGGTGTATCTGCCCAGCGCCCGAAATGTTCTCCACTGGATGGGCATGGGGAACCCTACCGCGACCCTAATAGAGGATAAAGCGGAAGATAATGGATGGATGGAAAGCTTTGCTGTTCAAAACATTATAATATATTAACTAACCTACCATTCAGACACCTGTATCTAAGTTTAAAGTCTAAACATAACTTATTTTTATAGTAAACTTCAGTCTCAAATAAGAGCTTTGCAGATATAGAGATAAATGATGAAAAGATAATTAACAACCTACTTGAGTAACAAGCCCAGAGAGGATTTTAAAAATAGTAACCCATACTGAAACAATCGTTTTCAAAGTGTTGATTACCAAAAATATTAGTTTTGATGTTTAGATCCAGGGGATATGGATCATCAATGTACATATTAACTTAATACACTTGTTAAAGTAAATGAAAACATTTGAAGTTTTTAAAGCTTTAGAAACAACGATAACCCTACTATAAATTATCCAAAGTATGTGACTGAATCATGTGATAGGAAACAGCTCTTCAGATCAGGTGAGTGCACTGATCCAGATGTGATAAGGATTACCACACAACACAGAAAAACACTCTAAATCAACATCACGAACATATAGCAAATATATGTTTATTTGACTCTGGTTTGTTTCATATGTTAAAAAATAAAGGCATCTTTGTACATGATACCAAAACCCAAACTAATATATTTTAAGCATCTTAAAACTAAATGTTTCTTATCATAGTGAATCTATTTTAGCACCTATACCAAAAAAATACATTTATAATACACAAACCTTTACTTTTTACCTCAATGGAATTCAAATAACATTTAAAATACATTACTGTCCTGTTTAAAAGGAATAAATTAAACTGCAGTCAATTTGTTCTGCTCAATTTACAGCAGACTTTTAATGGACACACTTTAAAAAATAGAGAATCGTTTCCTCAAATCAAGATCAATTCAATTATTCACTATATGGTCTAAAGTTTAATAATAACTAAAAAACCCCTGATCACAAACGCTGAATGATCATTTGATTAGAGACACCTGTCCTGTCACACCCAAAAAGTTACACATATCAGTGTAACATAAAATTAAGTAAACAAGTTCTTTGTGGATCAGTGTAAGTGTGTATCCACACTGCAATGTAAAAAAATTGAGCCAACTGAGTACCTTTGACCAAAGCACGGCCATCAGTGCTAGACTACAAACAGCAAGTATTTAAAAACAACTAACATTGTGTTTCATCGTGAAAAAAGTATACAGAGAATAGTTAGAGGGAAATGTTCATAATACAAAGATCGTCTGGACATAAACAACTTACTAATGAAAAAGATCAGAGGATGTTGTAAGCAATCATTTTAAGCCTATAAGGCCCACTGTTGCAAAATGACATCATGTTTGGCTGTACCATAAACCAACCTGCAAATGTTTCTTTCATGTAAGACCATATTTCCATGGTCATTAGGTCTTTTTTTAGCCTTGCAATGCCACTGGATGGTAAATGTGTAAATAGATCTGACCATCAGGATATAAAGTCATACACCTTTCCTGGGTGCACATCTCCATCTTTCACTGAAGTGGATATCTCAATACTAAAGTAAGAAAAATCTATTAGAATCGATTAGAATGTCGGGCAGCACGGTGGCTTAGTGGCTTAGCTTCTTCTTAAAAATATGTCAATTTAGTGTATATAAAATAGGTTCCACTGGCGTGATAAACTCTTAAAATCATGTCAATATGATTTTTAATTTCTATAAGGTCATTAAAATGTATTTGCATGCTGTGGAATCATGACTAAAATCCAAATATGTTAAATAATCATTAAACAAGATGTGTATGTAGTTTATACCTTATCATGTATATAATCAATATAAAAAAAGAAAGAAATGATGTCATGAAGTATGTCTACCTAATTTTATTAACCAGGTCCTTAAATGTGATTGGCTAAGCTGTTCACACATTTGCGACATTATTGACAAGAATGCACAGCTCTGACCGCTTCACATCTGCTGGTATCTGGTTACTCAGCAGTTAATGTTCACTTTAAAACCGGACTACATTATGACACAGGACCAGTATATTAATAACTTTGCTTTAAATAAAACAATGAATTAAACCTTTTTTACTATAGTGATTTTATAACTGTTTTATAAAAGCAATAAGGCACTCAAGGTTGTGCATTATTATAAATAAATTACGGGAGAGAGGTTTAATAGAACTCCGCTATGTGTCAGGCCAAACAAATCCTCTTTTATGTGATTATTCACAATAATGCACATCCTCTCGTAACTTTTTGTTTTATTAAACAACACTTCCCAATTAGTTCTTTGCTGACCTTTTGTTATTATTGACAGTTGATATACCCAGAGACTTTTTCTCTAATGAAGTCTCGAATATCTGTAACATTTGTTTCGAGCTCTCTCAGCTCATCTCTCTGTTCTTGCATTCTTTGTTCATTCTTCTGGAGTTTGCGCTCCAGCCCTAAACAGAAAACACACGAATCAAACAGTTAAAATTCAACTTAAAGTTTTTGAATGTAGAAGGTTACTTTACAGTCTAGACTGAACCATACTCTTAAGTGTTTCCATGTCCTTGTTGGCCTTCTTAAGAAGTGACTCAGCCTCGTTCTTCAAATCTAAAGCTTTTTGGGAAACATTTCCAATCGCTGTGCCTCCCAAAGACATAACTGTCTCATTTAACTTCTTATAACGACTTTCAACCTCAGCCAATTCCTGCTTAAAAAAACATTAAGTTAAAATATAACACACAAGAATAACAAAAAAAGCGACAGTAGACGTGAACAAACCATGTGGAGTTCTGATGCCGTCTGATTGGCAGTGTCTGACAGTCCTTTGGCCTCCTCTGCCTGTAGTCTGTTTTGCTCAGTTTTATTCCTTAAATACTCCACTCCTTTAGATAAATTGGCCAAACGTGACATCAAATCTGTCTGGTTGGATTCCAAATTAGAGAGCTTGATTTCCACCTGGTCAGAAGGTATTAGATATTTAATAGATTACAATTTGCACATTACCAACAGTTTCTTAGTGTTATCTTTAACCATTGAGACTTATTTTAATATAAAATAATCAACTTAATATGGTTGTTGAAATATGTCTGGAATCATAAGTATTAAGATAAGGTGATAAATTGGTGAGTCTTAACATACATGTCCTGTATCTCTTATTAGATCTAATGAGGGATATACAAACTTCTCAAAATTCCCTAGTATTTGCCTGGAGATCATGTATATAGGGACATCTGCTGGTTTATTGGTATAATTGCATGTGACTACTTTAAATTTTAGTGTCCACATACCCACAGTACCCAAGAATAAAAAATATGCATATGTCAACAAATGAATGAAAGTGAATATACAAGCACTAATTAAATTGCAGAAAACTGATAAAATAGTCTAAACAACTAAATGTTCTTAGGGGTTGAAGTACTGTTACCAGCAAAAAAAAATGCAAAAACCATGCATGAAGTCATGCATCCACATGTTAATGTATAGTGACTGACACGACAACAGCATACCTCAGCCATAGTGCTTTGTGTGGTGTTTAGGTTTTCCATAGCCTCATCTATTGCCACTTCTGCCTTTTTAATAGCCTCCTGAGTGATGTTTATGGACTCTTTTGTCTTATTAATGTTGTCATGAATTCCTTCTGCTGCAGCTCTGGACAAACACATTTATAATATTTGAATACAGAGAGAATTAAAAGTACTACTATTAACAAAAAGTACATATTTGCATGTGCAACTTAATTGACCGTAAATGTATTTGGCAGACAGGCATTTATAGGCAAAAAATAATAGTAATAGTAATACATTAAGGGAACTGTTTAAAAAGGTCACCATCATGTATTTATTTTATGTAATTTGAAAAAAATAAATGTAGTTTTTTTTGGATAGTCATGTTAATAGTCATGTGCACATCCGATTAAAATACCAAAAATAACATTACATACTTGGCCTCAATGGCTCTATTAAGAAGCTCCTTTGCTTGAGTTAACTGCTCATTAGTGTAGTTATAGAGTCGATCCACATCAGTGAGATTCGTGGTACTGTCCTTAATCTCCTGCACAACTTGTTCCATTACTGTCTGGTTGACTGGCATCGTGATAGCCAACACCTGCAGTGCTATTTTCTCTATGCTTTCAGGATCTGCTCCTTCTTCTAAACACAGCACAAATATGTAACATGAAAGGCATGTTAAAAAATTTAATGATTAAAGTATTTTTTTTTTAAAGTGTACTGATTAAACACTAACCAGTTAAAAAGTCTCTGATACTTTGGATAAAATCCTTAAGGTCTTTATTCGATCTTTCAAAAAACTCTTTCTTCTTCTGGGCTCTGTCCAGTGTGTTTTTTGCCTGAGCTTTTACATTTTCAGCAAGTGTGGCAATATCCTGTAGCTATGAACCATTGCAGTTAAATGTAAAGCGCAAGTTAAATGTTGAAATAAACAGGTATGTAAAGTAAAAACACAATCATAACAAATGTGAATGCTAGTATCATCATAGTGTATTAACAACAATGCTGTTTTAAAATAGCTACAGACAAATTCTGTTATCTATCATTACATCAGTGAAAAATTTAAATCAGAGTTATAATAAGTACATCTGTGTTATAAAGAGACCTGGTGACGTAATTACAAATTATTTATAACGATAATATGTAACTATTTAATTTACAAAAAATATCCACTAACATTTTTAAAAAGGTATTTGAAATCATGTTTAGGATAAAATGGCAGATTTCCTTTGTTCATTAATAAAGCACAGAATAAAACTGTGAAACAAAAAAGGCACCATTTTGAAAATGCCAGTTAACATTTAATAATTTGATTGTGCTATTAATAAATAAAAAGATTTACAACTGAATTATTAATTGTTTAAGCCACAGTGTTGCGATGATAAAATCAGAATCATCAGAATTAGAATCAGACTTTATTGGCCAAGTATGTTCACACATACAAGGAATTTGTATTTGGTTACAATAGCTCACAGTGCACAATAAGTGACACACACCCAAACTAGCATTCCTCCTACACACACACACACACACACACACACACACACACACGTACACACACACACACACACACACACACATACACACAAACACACACACAAACACACACGCACAAGACACACCTGTAAACATGACAATTGTGCAATTTGCAGATTGTATTTAAATAAAGTGCTAGTGCAATACTGTAATTGATAGTTAAAATAGATGAGAATGGAAGAAGTTTTAATGTTCAGCTGTTCATTAGTGTGATGAAAATATGAGTTATTAAATGCTAATGTTGTTAAGAAAAAATAGAAACATCTGACGGAACACATTATTTATAATAATATACAACTGATTTTATTTGATTATTGTTAATACTGTTAAACTACTAGTTGAAAAGTGGGTACTCTGTATTACATACCCTTTTAGTGACACTCTTGAGGTCCTCACTGATAGCTGTCAGATTCTTGTTGACACTTTCAGCCTGATCCAGAGCCCTATGTGACTCCCCGACTGTGCCATTACAAAGTGGCCCTCCACACACCATAGTGCCATTACCATTACTGCAGCCAGTACCTCCACAAGCGTCATCCAGACATGTTCCATTAGCACTCACATTGCCACTGCTGCCACACACCTGGTAAAAGTCCAGACAAGTGACAAATAATCTATAGTGCTATGCTATGAGGTAAATATTATATTTTACATCTAAAGCAGCTGAATTAGTTGGAAGATAATACATGAATGAATATAATGCAGCTAATCATTGTAATAATAACATGTAATAATATGCAATTGGATTATTATATATGCTGGTTAACCAATGATAATAAGAATGTTGAGATTCAAATTTAGTAAAAAAAAATGCGTGTCTAAAGGCTGAGCCTGTTTAAAAATGATATGCCCCTTTTTACCAGATGAGTTTTAACACTTAATAACAACACATTAAAGACTATTCTTATAAAACATAAGTAAAGTAATCAATAGGAAGAACTAATAGTTACTATAAATACCTAGAATCATAATAATAATAATAAAAATAACAACAATAATAATATACAAGTCATTATTTTAGTATAAATATATTACATTTTAACAATACTTAACGGAACTAAATTTAATGTTATTGTGTGCCATGAGCGCCGCAGCACTGGGTGAGAAAGCAGAGCTTTTGACTATGGACTGCAACATCACATACAGCAGAAAAAAAGATCTATGAGCAGCAGGAACACGAGGCCAAGGCAAATCCACCAGCTGACATGTATTTTATATGAGATTTTAAGTATCCTGAGCTTGTGAAATCCTGCCTCCAGTCCCACCCCATTACAAATTGTTTTAGTGTCAAACATATTATATTTTAATTCTTTATTCACATTTATGTGTTTACTATACAATTATTGCACCTTGTTTTCTTCTAACAGTTTTATTTTTACCTTCTGACTCAAGCGACTGACTCTCTTATCCAGTTCCTCTTCTTTCATCTGCAGTTCAGAAAGAGACTTATTCTGAGCAGTAACTGTGCGAATAAGGCTGTCTTTTCTCTCCTTAAGTAGGGCTTCAGTAAGGTTCCGAGTGTATTGAGACTGTTCCACAGGACTCTGAGCACCATAAACAGAGGCGTTGCAGCGCAACTCAGCAGCTAGAGACTCCTCATAATACTTCCGTACTTTGTCAAGCTGATCTGGACAAAAGCAAGGATTCAAACATTCATATTTGATTAAATATTAAACATTGTTTTTTATTGGGGACTGAAGATTTGGCTCCAAATCCAATATCCTTGCCAGCAAATGATGCCACAATTTTGGTCATATCAAAATGTCTTAAAAAGTCTTGTTTTAATTTTACAATAAAACCTATATGTGGCTTGTACAAAAGACGTTGCATAAAAAAAATTATGCTTTATACTTGTCTAAAATTCATTCATTCATTCATTATCTCCCGCTTATCCTCTATTAGGGTCGCGGTGGGGTTCCCCATGCCCATCCAGGGGAGAACATCTCGGGCGCTGGGCAGATAGACCCAGGACAGGGCGCCAATCCATCGCTGGGCACACACTCACTCACACAGACACACTCTAAACGGGGCAATTTTGAGAATTCAATTAACTTGATCCATGTTTTTGGACTGTGGGAGG
>JAFMOD010000550.1:1782018-1873042 GCA_019802435.1 Corydoras maculifer | reverse complement strand
TTCCTCCGGGTTCTCCGGTTTCCTCCCACAGTCCAAAAACATGGATCAAGTTAATTGAATTCTCAAAATTGCCCCATATAGAGTGTGTCTGTGTGAGTGAGTGTGTGCCCAGCGATGGATTGGCGCCCTGTCCTGGGTCTATCTGCCCAGCGCCCGAGACGTTCTCCCCTGGATGGGCATGGGGAACCCCACCGCGACCCTAATAGAGGATAAGCGGGAGATAATGAATGAATGAATTTCTGACTTTGAGATCTCTGGTATATGCACAATGTGTCAATCCCTTTCATCCTAAATTCACCCTAAAAAACTAATTTATGGAAAGTTGATTTATTGTGGAGAGTCATTAAAATATTACTTTCAAACCATATTATACTTGTATACTTGACCAGTGACATATTACAAAAGACTCACCAAGTGCTTTATTATGCATTATGGATGAGATGCTGCAGATGTATTTAATACACATTTCAGCCAGCGGTGGCATAGGTGTAGACATGAAGGAGTCCAGACACATGTAACGCACCATCCCCTCACGCCGCTGGACTGCTAGAGGATCACTACCCTGGAACCCTGGTAGATCCTCATATATGGGGATCAATACAAGCTACACAAAAACACATGTATGAAAAAACAAATAGGTACAGAGTTGAAGGTAAGGTAATGGGAAATATTTCAGTATTTCACCAGTATGAAGTTGTTGGACCTAATTCAGCTGTAACAGTTTCCATTTCAGTGGAAAGAATGTCCGTACAAAACATGTCTGTGGATATTTTTGTTTATTTACACAGAAAAGCATTGTGTGGTCAGTGTCACTGTCACCACAAAGCTGGAAGCATATAACTGACAAAAACTGTCATGGTATGCTGGAAATAAAGATTTTTCTCTACTGAAGCTAAGGAGTCTAGTCCAAACTGTGATAAGCTCCATAACATTATACTTTATATATATATATATATATATATATATATATATATATATATATATATATATATATATATATATATATATATATATATTATACATTATAATACATATCATTATACTACTTATACTTTATTACCAAACATTACAGTTGGCACAGTGCAGTCAGACAAGTAACTTCCTCCTGTCATTCACCAAACCCCTACCAGTCTTTATGCTGATGTTAATACCAGAGGTTTGTAACTTTGTTCGCTGTACTGAGTCAGATTGTTAAGAACCTTCCATACACAAAGCGTCTCAGCATTTGCAACTTCATTTAGTAATATTAATTGGTCTAGCACTTCATGCAGGGGTTCCTTAGCGCTTCCACATTGTAATACATCTCTGTTTGCACTGTATCTACGAAGCATTGATTAGAGTGCCATGATCAAATTAAATGAGCTGGTCAGAACAACACAAATGTTTATAATAGCGGATATACGGCAAATTCATTTGTTTTTAATACAGCTGCAACAATTACACTAAATATAATACCTAAAAAAACTTGTAATAAGCTATATCATGCATTAAATAATAGCACAGATGTATGCATGCGTGCATCTGCTTTAGTTGATACAATAGTAAAAACAAGGTGCCTAAACACAAGAGCATGTGGTACTTAAAGAAGAGCTTAATAAATATGTGAAATATCACAATCATTTGAGTTTTAGTTTGTATTATAAATTTAGAATTTACCACTAGTTTGGAAGGAAATGAAAACTAATAATAATATTAATAATAATAATAGGGCGGCATAGTAGCTTAGTGGTTAGCACGTTCGCCTCTCAGCACTAGGGATTTCCGGTTCGAATCCCCATCTGGGTGGAGTTTCCATGTGCTCCCCGTGTCTGCGTGGGTTTCCTCCGGGTTCTCCGGTTTCCTCCCACAATCCAAAAACATGGAACAAGTCAATTGAGTTCTCCAAATTGCCCCATATAGAGTGTGTATGCGTGCGTGTCTGTGTGAGTGAATGTGTGCCCAGCGACAGATTGGCGCCCTGTCCTGGGTGTATCTGCCCAGCGCCCGAAATGTTCTCCCCTGGATGGGCATGGGGAACCCCACCGCGACCCTAATAGAGGATAAAGCGGAAGATAATGAATGAATGAATAATAATAATTAATAAACTGTAAAAAGTCTTACCGAGTCAACAAGGACAAATGCAGTGAGATGTCTGTGAGAGACATCTCGGCGCTGGAAGCGAATGGCAATGACGTATCTGTTGTTGAGCTCAAAGCAGAAAGGCCGAGGTATATGGACATGTCTGTAAGAAGTTTAAGACTGTCAGTGAGACCTCTTTATTGCATTTTAAATTCTTTATAGACACACACGCTTTGCCTTTATACTCTGGAGTAGCTACTATTACCAAATAACAACAGGTATTATAAGATAAGATTCACATTCTCAGCCCCATTGTGGGACAAATAAAGGTTTATCTTATCTTATCTTATCTTATCTTATCTTATCTTATCTTATCATACCTGCAACCTGTTGTTCATGATGCACATTATAAAACATTTTTAAAGTTTTTTTGCAGATACACAATGTAGTATGGAATCATTTTGGAAATTGAATTGCTACTAAAGTGAAAACAACAACAACAACAACAACAAAAAAAAAAAAACACAATTCACATGAGAATTTTTGTTACTGAGAATCTATGTGAAACCAAACTTCAGTTGCATAGTAATCGTCTTTACCACTTTACTAAAAAAAAAAATGTTGCATGTAAAATAAATCTAAAAATAAAATGTAATGAAATATATATTGTATTCCACAGTGTGGCGCTGCATACATATTAAAATAAAACACACATCCCTACACAGGAACACAAAATAGCTGTGATCCGTTTGCATTTTGGTGCAATTTTAAATTTATAAAGTGTGTGGGTATTTTATTTGTTTATGGTGTAACTGAATTATAATATCAAACAGGTCAAATTCATTATTAGACAAAAAAAACAAGCAACAAAATGCTGTTCACCTGGCAGCTTTATGCTCACACTAATAATTATACACCTTTAGTACCATTACTGAAGTTAAAATAGCTGCAACATCTGTTTGAGAGGCCCTAAAATTGGTTGGATGGCTGTTCCATGATAATTATATACATGCAGACACATATTAAGACTTATATAACTGGTCCACATGGCTCCACTGTTACTAACAAAATGTTGAAGAAAGTTGTAGCAAATTCATATCAAGTTTGAGTACATACTTTATATAAATTACCCTGAAAATATAACAAGTTAAATGTAAAGAATGAATCACTGTATACGTTATGTAAAAAACCTGATATATTTCTAAAAATTCACAGGCAGGACACAAAAGCAATTCAATTATAACCTAAACCTAAAGTTTTAATTAATTGTATATTGCCCAATATACAGTTTAATATGTTAAAAAATTAGATCAATATGTGGAGTTGTGAGATGTTCAATGTTGTAGAAAATATGACAAAAATCAAGGTTCTAAAACAAATAAATGTAGTTTTAAAGGTATTCAATCAGCTATTTTACATCTTTAAGTGGAAAAATAAGGTTTACAATTTGATGTATTTTAAAAGCTTGCTCTTTCAAATGTAATTGATAACTAAGCTGATAAGCTGTTATTAAAGCTCTCAAAGATTTCAATAAGTAATATTCAATTAAAGTTAATGTTTCTTAAAATTGTATTTAAATACTGTACTTAAGAACGTGTTCTTAATTAAGTTCCCACCACTGACGTATAGAGAAAGACATCAATACTAATGCATATTTAGTATTTTTTCCCCTCAATTTTATGTAAGACTTAAGGACCCTGCAGGGGTTTTTATACACTTTACAATCACCATCAAAATGTCTCACCACCTCTACCTGGTCGAGCAGCACTACCAGTGATTGGTGGCCAAGAGTAGTTGAGAAACTTTTTTTTTTTTATTTATGTGAAAATATATATGTCAACCTATAGGCAGATCACAAACATACAAATCATGTTGCCCCTAATTATTCCACAAGTGCTAAACATTCACTCTCCAATCACAGCTGATTTTTACCTCTTGTAATGTGGCAGGGTTATAGTGTAGTACTGCTCAGTGGGAAGCAGGTTTCCACAGCGATGACTAGTAGTTGGCATGGATACTGATATGTGCACAATGGCCTCCCAGTCTTCTGTAGACTGTGCAACAAATGAAATGAGACAGTATTAAAACTGCCCCAACAACACAAAATCTGCCCTTTACTGTTGGCTAACTGTCAATTGTGAAGAGACCTCAAAGTTAGGTTTTATATCTTCAGATGCCCTTTGTGAGCATTTCAGTGCAATCTTTATATTATACTTCTGTGTGGCATTAATTCTGAAGTGATATTTCCATAATTTTAATCTGTACAGTGCAAAATCTAATGGAAAGTAATCACCTCTGGCTCATAGCGAATCATGACATCATATTCCATGGCATACGGGATATCTTCAATGGTGAACACAAGCCCAGCACCATCTTTAACACGAGCAAAACCAGGACCAGTCCATGTAACAATCTGTCCTGCATGTCTCTCTCTTTGTACAATGGATACATCTGGCTGTAGAAACACATCACCAAGTACACATCGGTGTGATAGACTAAGAACAAAATATTAAAACAGCAACAAATATAATACATTGCAATATAAAAGGACAACAACAGTGAGTTAAACGGAACAATAACAAAAACTGAAAGTTTGCTAAAAAGGACTGCACACATAGAAAAGCTAGAAAAGGACCAATTTTAGATTGAAAGAAAAAAAAATTCATACAGTCTGCTGTAGCTGCCGGATTCGCCTGAGCGCTGCTCTCTGTTGTTGGGCAATGTGTTTATGCCTTTTAAGTCTCCTCAGCTGGTTACTTATTAGTTGTATACAGTCATTCCCAGCCTGAGGACGAGGTGTCCCCTAAGATGAAGAGCAAAAGGAACGTGAAATAACTTTATAATAACTTTATAACTTTATAAGAAGTTGGTTTATTTTTTTAAAAATGCATAAAAAAATTCCACTGTTCATTCATTCATTCATCTATTCATTCATTCATTATCTTCCACTTAATCCTCTACTAGGGTTGTGTCCCCATGCCCATCCAGGGGATGTTTCGGGTGCTGGGCAGATACACCCATGACACTGCGCCAATCTATCACTTGGCACACTCACACAGACAAACACACTATATGGGGCAATTTAGAGCATCCAATTTACTTTGAATCCATGTTTTGTGAGGAACAAAAATGGAGAACCCAGAGGAATCCCGAACGGACATGGGGAGAACCTGGAAACACCACCCAGATTGGGATTAGAACGTGGAATTCCAAACGCTGAGAGGTGAACGTCCTAATCACTAAGCCAAAAAGTTTAAAACTAATTTTATTGATAAATATTAACCATTTTAGAAATTGATGACTGCGGCACACAAAGTTTGGGAGTATGGATAAATAAAAATTACATGGTTTACTCATTCCCATTGGCACAGATAGGTGACATCTGGCAGCTAGCTAAGTATCAATACAACTGTATTATCCAATTCCACTTGTCAATCTGTAACCAACATTTTAAATTTTCAAAAATTCAAATGTAAAATAAATTCAGGGTGATGTGACTCAGTAGGACTCATGGCTGTTTTGAATGCATTGCAGGCATCAGTATAAACGAAAATGTTTATATGTAAATAATTGTATAAGAAATTACTATTTTCAATTACATTTGTAATTAATTTTTTTTACTTATTATTTAAAATAAAAGTTTCTGAACATTTCTAAAAATTAGGTTGTTATGTGATTTGTGTTATATTCAAATACTTGCTTTATAAAAAATTAAGTAAAAACGCAGTATAAAAGTACAAGACATAACAATGAATAAGTAACCCTCCACCATGGTCATGGTAAGTCACAATGATTGTTTTCTCACCAAACCAAATGTGTGTTTATAATATATATTTTTTCTTTTTACCCAGCACAAGTGAGTGTTTAAAATGAGGTTTTGCCCAAATATAGTAATTTTTTTTTATAAAACAATATCTGATCACAAGACAATAATGCAGGTTATTTATTTTTGGGTAATTCAAGAAATAAAGGAATGTGTAAAACAAACACAAGAAGGTATGTAGCTGTAAGGTGAGAAGATATGACAAAGAGAGATAGATGATGAAACCCACTGATAGAATAAGGAATATGTGGGAAATCCCAATGTGTATCTCTGTGAGACCGGCATAACTAATTCTGTTTGACAGTTTGGCATCATCGCTTTTTTCTGTCCTTTTTCCAGGTCACTTCAACCATGACCTCGTCCCATTCCAGTGTATGTAAATGCATGCTATCCGCAAAAATTAAAACTGCATTAGAAGAGTGTGTAGAAGAGTGTGTGGTTAAAAAATTGTATTTGATACAAAAATGATTTGATGATTTTTGACAAGCTGTCCAAATCCAAAGTGCTGAGACCTTAATAGCCTAAAAACCTGATTCTAGATTGCAGTTGTAGTAATACATCATTTCACTCTCAGGATGTCTGTAAGTTGTGTGTATGTCTGGACTTGCCCTGAGGGCACATGAACTGTTAAGTTGTGAATCAGATAAAGTGGGATAAAGTGTTTTGTCTAATTTTAAGCACAAATGTGTCGTTGTTAAGCAGTTAATTTAGCATTTTTATATATATTTTAAACTAAACTAAACTAAATAAAATAAATAAGTTTTCAAATATATAAATACATTTTCAAATAAGATAATGTTTAAGTAAATACAATTTTATGTTTCTATTCCTAATTATCTTGTATTTAATGTTAGGAAGTAAAGCACTGAAAGAGTCCTCTGGTTATTTTCACAATTTATAAGCAGACTTGTTTTTCTAACCTGTTTTAATATCAATGTTAAATCAATTAGGTAAAATAAAAACCTGATAATTGTGTTATTGGGCTATTGTTATTATAATTATTAATTATAATATTAATTATATATTGTTCTATAATAGGGACCAGTGTTCTTACATGTATCTGTATCAACCAATGATGCACATGTACCACAGTCTCATTTGCAGTTGTTCAAACGTGGACCATTTAGTAAACACATATAGTTACTGCTTACCATATTCTTCAGTGTTGTGGTTGTGGAAGGAGAAGAAAAACAAAATTACACAATCTATTACAAACTATCACTCCAAAACTAAAATTAAATAATCCCAATATTTTTTGAAATCAAATAGAAAAACCCACTTGGATCAGTCACAATTAAAGAACACCAGCAGATTAATATTAAGGGGAAATAACACAATTATAAAAAATATATATAATTTTTATAATTTGAGTATATATAAATATTTCGGGTTCCATGTTTTCTATATGTCTGTATGGGTTTTCTCTGGGTTCTTGGGTTTTCTCCCACAGGCCAAAATTATGGATTCAAGATGAAATGGCTGCTCTAAATTGCCACATATTGTGTGTGTCTTGTCATATATTCTGTATGAGCTTTTTATACGCATTAGTTCAAAACCATAGAGTTAAACAAACTACAGTATACTCACAGGTAAAGTAGAGTCTTCAGGAGAATGTATCCTTGCTCCTTCAGCTTCATATGTGAGGTAATCAAGTGCTGCACAGAAATATCCGGATTCCACGTCTGAGCACTGGCGACCAGTCAGGTGAGACCGACAATCACACTGACCATTATCCATACTGCATCTGTAGATGCCAAAATAAGTGTCAAATATGAATTTTCTTATCTCTCATAAACAGTTTGCACATACTCATTGCACATGATTTTTAGATGTATATATTTATATCTTCACAATAACCAGCAAAATGATTGATTCAAAGCAAGCCGTTCAATTCCAATTTTATAAATTTTTCAAAAATGTCGGAAATACGTGGAAAAATAAAAGATATTAAGTATGTTATGTGGCAAAAAGGAAAGTGTTTTACTAAAAGTCCTATTAATTGTCTTGGCCCTGGGCCTATAACGCTAAGTCAGAGAATTCATGAGATGTTAAATATTTTAGTGGATAATAAAAAAAAACACCATTTAGAGCAACGTAAATGATTTAATAATAATATAAGATAATATTGACACAATGTATGGTATAATAACCACTCTTGGCACCTTCACAAGATTACAAAAAGTAAGGATGTCTATTGTGGTAATTAAAGCAATGGTGTGTCAAAAAGAAAACACACACACACACACACACACATACACACATACACACACTTCCACCCTTATTTGTGAAATTTAATGATCTTTTTTTTCTAATTAGTGGTGAACAGTTTAAATGTTTATTTCTTTTAATATTAACATGCAATAACTTACTTATTGCTGTATGATCCACCAAAGTCACAGTCACATGGTCTACAGCCTTTCATGTCATTACTTAATCCCCAGTACTCTGGCTACATGTAAACAAAGATGCATGCATGCACACATGCACATACACAGTATTAGGTCATTATTAGTGTTTTTTAAATATGATTTATTATTTTAACACTTATGTTTTACAATCATGCTGATTGGCCATCCTTCTTAGAGACTTAGGAGTTGGAGACAGACAGAATCAAACATTTGTTAATCTGAGGCAAAACTGAGGTGGTAAGTCATGGAAATGTCACTAAAGCTACTGCTTGGTTACTTATTTTAATAAGTCTAATAAAAGCTAGACTTTTCGAGCTAGCTCAATCATATTCTAAACATTATTTAACGAGAATAATATAACAGGCTAATAAGGACTAACAAATTATGCAGATATATAGATAAAGTAATGTTTGTAATTGCAGAGGTGCAAAGTGAATCTATAATGTACATGGAAATATAAAAGGATTACTTCTCAAAGTTGCTGGTTAGTGTATTTTAGGACGTTGATGTCAATGTTGTGTTATATGTTTAGACACTTGAATAACAAGAAATGACTCTTACTATGCACTGGTTGCAGTAGCGACCCGTCACATATTGCTTGCAGAAGCAATCCCCTCTAATCTGATCACATGGTGGACCCATCATTGTGGTTCCACGTGTGTCACAGTTACAACCTGCCAATTACATTATATGCAATAAGTAAAGGTACATTCACACTTACACACACACACACACACACACACACACACACACACACACACATGTGTACACATACTTACTTTGGCACCCAAGGGGGTCATTTTCACTGAGGCCGTAGTGACCCTCTTTGCAACTGTCACAGCGCTGGCCCCTGACATTGGGCTTACAGCGGCACTGACCACTGATCATATTGAGATTCAGATCAGTGTGACTGTCACATGCGCCCTCATGCCGAGACCCTATCCTCTCACAGTCACATGCTACAAAACAAAAAATGTATAAATTAAAGCAAACATAGAAATATTTTTTAAATTTACAAAATATTACTGTTATGAATAAGAAAGATGAAAAACATTATTGAAATTCAACTTGTTAACTTACGAACACATGCTGCTGAGTCTCGGATGTCTCTGTTTGGGTCTTGGTAGTAGAAGGGTTTGCAGATTTCACAGTTACGTCCCATGGTATTGTGAAGACAATCCTCACACACACCTCCACTGACATTTCCCGTGGACAGATACACAGCCATGTCGAAGTGACACTTATTGGAGTGACTATTACAGTTGCACACTGGTTTGAGAAAATCAAAACTTTTAGTAGTGATATAAGTAATAAAGTTATATGGATGTGTGTTTATTTGGTGTCAGCTGACTATGGATATTTCTTGCCTTTGCAGGTGTGAGGGTTATCAGCTTCAGCTGGTCTCCATGGCAGGTCATGGTGGAAGTCTCTGCAGCGTTCACAGTTCAGGCCTACTGTGTTATGCTTACACATACAACGCCCATGAATCTAAATGAGCACAACACGGTGTTATACAATCTTCATCAAAAAGATTTATAGTCATCCCTAAATGTCATCTAATAATCAAAAAAAAATATTTCATATTCTCTTTTGAGGGCGGCACGGTGGCTTAGTGGTTAGCACGCTCACCTCTCAGCACTAGGGATTCCTGGTTTGAATCCCCATCTGGGTGGTTGTTTCCATGTTCTCCCCGTGTCTGTGTGGGTTTCCTCCGGGTTCTCCAGTTTCCTCCCACAGTCCAAAAACATGGATCAAGTCAATTGAGTTCTCCAAATTGCCCCATATAGTGTGTGTATGTGTGCGTGTCTGTGTGTGTAAGTGTGTGCCCAACGATAGATTGGCGCCCTGTGCTGGTTGAATCTGCCCAGCGCCTGAAACGTTCTCCCCTGGATGGGCATGGGGAACCCCACCGCGACCCTAATATAGGATAAAGCGGAAGATAATAAATGATTGAAAGGATTCTCTTTTGATTTGAAAACATATTACTGATAAATTTCACCACATTGACATTATTTTTGTTATTTTATTACAGAAGCTAACATTTTAAAATGTTGAACAGCTTACCATTTATCATCAGTAAAATATACTTACTGTCCTTCATTAAAACAGTATTCTTAATAATTTGTTTAAACATTAGAAATAGCGGTTATTTCAAAGGTGGCTACATTCTTTTACTTACACCTTCTGTATTATTATGAATTCTTTTAAGTATTACTTTATACTGTCCAGAAGTTACATTATTAAAATAAATCTCACACAGATAAAGTATATTAAAAGTAAGCTATGATTCCATGATCCAGCTCATTTCTTTTAATTGAATAGCTTATTGCTTTTCATTATGCTGTTTTTTTTAACAATGGTTTTTATTTGATTAATTACAAAATCATAAGCTCAACAAAATAATTAGCAACAACCCACCATGCCTGGATCCCTGGAAGTAAAGCCTGGAACTGGAAAGCACTCCGATGCATGGCCATAGCAGAAGCAACTTCCCCGTACCACTAGCTCGTAAACTGCATAATAATACTTCTGTAACACATCGGGGCGGCGATCCAGCAGGTTATCCCCCAGAGTGTGGAGTTTGGTGAAGTTGATTCGCAGGTTAGTGATGCGAAGCAAGTCTATTCATAAAAACCAGATTGCACTATTATTAAATTTTACTATTTGGTAAGAATGACTATATTTTTGATATATAAACCATGACCTTAAACTCACCTTGAATATTAGCACTGTATGGGTCACTGACTGTAATTGCAGGATCAAGCACTTTAAATATGACCTATGACAGGTCACATGGGAAGTGTTAATGGAAGAACCTGACAGTTAAAATGCAATTAGTGTTGTTAATGTTATTAATGATAATGTTTTCTTACAATTTATTCATTCATTCATTCATTCATTATCTTCCGCTTATCCTCTATTAGAGTCGCGGTGGGGTTCCCCATGCCCATCCAGGGGAGAACATCTCGGGCGCTGGGCAGATAGACCCAGAACAGGGCGCCAATCCATCGCTGGGCACACACTCACTCACACAGACACACTCTAAACTGGGCAATTTTGAGAATTCAGTTAACTTGATCCATGTTTTTGGACTGTGGGAGGAAACCGGAGAACCCGGAGGAAACCCACACAGACACGGGGAGAACAAGGAAACTCCACCCAGATGGGGATTCGAACCGGGAATCCCTAGCGCTGAGAGGCGAATGTGCTAACCACTAAGCCACCGTGCCGCCTATAAATTTATATATATATATATATATATATATATATATATATATATACATATGGGTGTGTGTGTGTGTGTGTGTGTGTGTGCATACACGTGTGCACATACACAAGTAAACAGTAAACAACATTTTAAACAATGTGTCCATAAATATTACCCAAGTACCTCTCCTTCAGTGGACGGCTCAATGTCAGAATAGCGCTCCTCACAGATCACATCGTTTATAAGATGGAGATGTCGGGTGCGCACTCCAGGAAAGGTCTTGCTGCAGTTGTAGGCAAAGTAGCGGTATGGCCGCCAAGATCGACCAAAATCCACAGAGCGTTCAATCAGCATGCCTGCGGGCCTAAATGTCTAGGAAGACACCAAGAGGAATTGAGTGATTCCTGAATATGAATAGGTTTGCATTGAGAACTTGTAATTCAAACGGTCACAATGCTTTTCAGACATCAGAGATAATTATAAACACAAACACATACTTTAAATTTCATGATGAGATGAGTGAAGTGAAACTCTGCCTCTAGGTTGAGCTGAAGGCTTACATTTTCCTCTCCTAAAAACACACGTGCACAAAATTCCATTTAAAGTAAAAGTCAAAGGCTGAATACTTATACAGTGAGAGTGCCTACAGTATTTTTTATAACAGATTTAAACACTGGCAGCACTATTAAAAACTATCTTTGCGAATGTACTGTTTTAGATAAACTAAACATATATTCCAAGACTAAGCACAGTTTTTACTAAAACAAGTTTTTTTTGGAAGTTTTGAAATTAATTTATACTTTGCTTATGTGATATAACTGTATAAATTATGTAAGAACATAGTAAGTAAAATAAGCCATTAAATATTTCAGGATGTAGGATTTGTGACCTTAATGTAAATATGTCCTAAATATGTATAACAGTATACACATAATATATAATATTAAGTTATATATATATATATATATATATCATAAAATGAAAGTTTAAAGCAATTTTATACACACTGACCGTTAACAGACTGCCACCATGTGAGTGCTCCTGAGTCACTATCTCTGAGGTAGATGACATTCTCCACACGATGACTATTTTTGTGATGGTAGGGGTCATAGGGCTTTTTAGAATTACACGTAAAGCACTTGTCTGATTCCTACAAAAAAAAGCAGTAACAGTCATCAAAAACATGAATAAGTTATCATAAATTGTAGAAGTGAAGCTATTTGAATAAGAACAATAAGTAGCCGGGTCAAGTTTGGATCGCTACATCAAACTTCTAAGCCATGATGCAAGCTGGACTGAGGGTACTGGCTACAAATAAGACTTACTAAAGTCTACTTAGTATACTATACTATACTATACTATACTATAGTATACTATACTATACCATACTATTTAAATGTAATAAAACTAAGGTGTCTACGTATATTGACACCTTACCACAAAGTGCCACACAATTTATAACATAAGGCTGTCAGATATTGGGAAAAATACATTACAATTTCTATATTAATTTATGATATGAAATCTGTTCTTAAGTTTTTTTTTTAAAGATTGCATTGCTTGTCTCACCCTGACATTGTATTTATATAAGATCAATGATCTACTATGTAGAGATGACTATGATTCACATTGCTTAGCTTCAAATGTGGGGCTCATCTGTGAATGAAGTGGAAGGGTGGTGTCTAATCCAGTAAATTACAGGAAAATATTATATCATCTCTCCAGGTTCAAATAAAAACTATGAAGCAATATATAAATAACTTTCCTCTTTGACATCTCCATGATTTTAAATTATTACTTACTTCAGAACTAACTGATCGAAAATTCACACATATTATAAGTAGTAGTATTATTTGCTTTTTGATCACATGGAAAAAAAAAAAATATATATATATATATATATATATATATATATATATATATATATATATATATATATATATATATATATTGTTGAATTAAGATGTTTATTTTTTTGGAGCAATTATACCAAATCGATTAATAATCGATAACAATCAGGAATTCACATATTTACCTTTGATTAGGTTTATTTAATAAATACATTTATTTTAATACTGTCAAAGTTCTTTTAACAGGAGCTTTCATTAGCTATTCATTATCTCCCGCTTTATCCTTTAGTAGGGTTGCGGTGGGGTTCCCCATGCCCATCCAGGGGAGAACATTTCGGGCGCTGGGCAGATAGACCCAGGACAGGGCGCCAATCCATCGCTGGGCACACACTCACTCACACAGACACACTCTATATGGGGCAATTTGGATAATTCAATTGACCTGATCCATGTTTTTGGACTGTGGGAGGAAACCGGAGAACCCTGACGAAACCCACGCAGACACGGGGAGAACATGGAAACTCCACCCAGATGGGGATTCGAACCGGGAATCCCTAGTGCTGAGAGGCGAACGTGCTAACCCCTAAGCCACCATGCCGCCCATGCACTTAATTCACATTTAAAAATTTAATTGTGAGAGATTTCATTATAACTATTATGGGATTAGTGTTGAGGATTTTTTTAACATTTCTACATATAATTATATTACCCAATTGTCATTTTAAAACAGCTTAGTGACATCACTAAAAAATATTTTAATTTTTTTTTCTGTTTTTTATTAATAGCAAAGCCATAAACTATATGAATGAATTACCATGGTTTATATATATATATATATATATATATATATATATATATATATATATATATATACACACATACATACACACAAACACAAGGGTAATTTATGCAATTCCCTTAATCCAGTAATGTGTTGAATAAATATTGCATTAGGTAGACTACTCAAAATGAACAATACTAAAACATAAAGACTCATCAGTTTGTTTGATGAGGGGGCGTTTACAGAAGCCCAAACCACAAGCAAGATGACAGAAGGTTGACAGGCCACACCTGGAGCAGTAAAAGCTGGCTTTTTGTCTGCCAGGTATATTTTAAAAACAATAAAACACCCCACCCCAGACACAAACACACTTGCATTCTGTTATTCATATGTATGATAGTGATAAATGATAAAATAATGATTAGCCAATTAGATTAAAATTATGTTAAGCTATTCAGATATTTGCGTTTCAGACTTAATGAACTCTTTAAGGTGAGGTAAACAAGGTGATGCCAGTGAGCACACCAACCTTTTTTAGGATGTTGTCATCACACAGAATGCAAGACCATGCATGCATGTGTGAAAAAAGTGGAAAAATGAGGTAAGGGGCTACAGTGTTTGCACAGAGTGAGATCAGAGTTAGGTTGTTCATACAATCAGAAATGAAATATAATAAAAAGCAAGCAAACAACAAAGAAAATGAAATGTTATTCAAACTACAGAGAGCAATATTTGTGGTTGCTGGGTTAGATTTGTTAACATATTTTAAATTGGGATTGTTGCACTGTTCTGGGTGTATTTGCCAAGCCCCTGAACTATTCTCCTCTGGATGGGCATGTGGAACTTCACCCCTGCCAAAGGGTTAAGTAGAAGATAACAAGATAAGAATTTTTTTTAACAGTTTTATATTTTTAAGAATGCATCATAAAGCATTTTTAATTTAAGATTGAATAACACAGCAGCCTACACTTGTATGTTTATAATACATGGATAAAAATGCAATACCTTAAGGTGACTAACAATACAGTAATTTTCAGGTTCCTTTAAGCCACATGTTGAGGTGGCAGTCAGGTTAACAGCTCGTCCAATGAGAAGGTTTCCAGTTGCTGGGTAACAGCTTCCATCCTTGCAGCCATGTGGGCTTGTTGGCTGATCCTGTGCTAAAACCTGAAGAGCTACAGGAAATGGGGGGGGGGACATATTTTATAAATATAAAATGTAAAGTTAAAAAAACAAAACAATATACTATAGATACCCCTCACAGCTTTCTTTAGTTGTTCAGTGGAAAGCATAAACTAATGTGTCATTCATTACCTAAAGAGAAAGGTATGTTCTAGCTAACAATCTATTAGAAAGTAAAAGAATACTGGCAAACACTTTTTAGTTCCTGATCCTGGATTCCCTCTGGGTGATAATATCAAATTCTTCAACAGACAATCTAAAATCAGTCAAGCAAGAGACAAAGAAAACTAAAGGTAAAAACCTTTTCTCATTTGCCTGTAAACAAGAAACTGTTCTGATAATTGTTATTGCAAAGCAAATAAAGTTTTAAAAGCAATTTAATTTAAATCTAAAAAGTAAGTAAGATAAAACCACACTGCACATTAAAATCTCAAATAAAAATTTAATTAATTCCTTATTCTTAACATATAATTTCTCGATACATGTAAATTATTACTTCACAAAAGGAAAACAAAAGAAAAATCCTTGAAGCCACACAGAATCACTTTAAAAAACAAGTAAGAAACAAAATGCAGATTGTTGATATATCAAAAACAGATTACATAGAACAAATATGCTGTTTATTTAAATTATTTTATTTTATTTGCTTAATTTTCATTTATAGTTGTTTTTTAAAGATTTGTTTTTCCAATAATATTTTTTTTGGTCAGTGAGGAGTTATTAAGGGGCACATTTGCTTCAGCCAGTGATCTGTATAATGTGGTCCTGTCTGAGATTCTCCACACATCGCTGACTCTGAATGATAATGCAGTCATCAGCAAAAAGGAGGAGCACAATGATAATAAAAGACTACAAATACTATTGGTTTTGAAAATGACATGAATCAATCAATTTAATTTACTGTTTTTTTTTTATATTAAAATGAGTCTCAAAATGGACAAGCATGATTCAGAAACCTGTTGACAGGACACTGAGTTCCACAACACAATTTAAAAGTTATTGAATTAAATAACATGATGTTCAAGTCATCTCTACTTTTATCAAAATGGAATCAAGTGAATAATACAATGATCCTGTCTTTGGATTTCACCTGAACCTTTGGTTTCAGTTTTGTCCAAAAAATTCTGGCACACCTTCAAAAAACTTAAAGGAGAAAAATAAAGACATGAAAGACAAACTTAAAACAGAAATGTAAAGATATTTTAAGAAAGTATAAGTATATATTTTATGATTAAAATCATAATTAATTATTAATTACTATTTAGTTTGAATTCAAAAACAACTTTTTTCTTTGTCATATTTAACGGTTTTTGTATCGACTTTAAGAACCTACAGTGTTGTTGGTAATTGTTAGATCCTGCTTTGGTCATTTCTATTTTCATTTAAAACTCTGTAAAGAATTTATAAATGCCAATTTTGTTGTTTATATAATATTTTTTGAAATACAATAATAATACATTACAATAATAATTATTGCATTACAATAAGAATACATTATTATTGTCTCTTTTCAAGTTAAATACATTTAAGTTAACATTTTTTTCAGATGCAAAATATTTAAAAAATAAGTTAAGGTTCAGTCAATTTTTAGGCAATATTTGATAAAACTAGATAGTATTGGAAAAAAAAAACTTGTGACAGGAGAGCTGTTTATAATGGACTTTGATTAGAGGTTATTAACGCACCTGCAGCTCTGCTGATGGACTTGTGCAGCCGTGCAGGTCGATTTTAATGAGTTTAGATAAATGGACTTTCTGTTATTTGCATATTTTAGTAAATTGTTTAATTTAATATAGAACTTCCATTGTTGAAGTACTATAATAAATGAACTGCATTGTTCTGCCAATATGCAATCTGCAAAATTATCATACACAAACATGTTCAGGTAAAATTTCAGTGGTAACACATTCTACAAATTCCAATGCAGAAAATAAGGCAAGAAGTTTCTGCTGTGAACAAAGTGGACCTTAAGGTTAACTCTTAGTAACTCCCATACAATAAAACCATAATACTCAAATAAAATCTCGGACCTTTGGAATGCGGGACTGTACACATCAGACTCTCCCTCTGCAAACAGTCAAGCAACTGACTACAGGCTCTAGCATAAAATATCTGACAGGAACAGTAGATTAACCAAGGTTACTGACTACTTATTGTTCTAATGTCTACATGCACTTTGCCACATGCCACATAGTTCACTGGCACCACAGCAATTTTGTAATATTGCACTAATAGTAAATATAGGGAGAAAAAGTTCAGGAAAAGAGTTTAAAATTAGTTTTGTTGAACTGGGTATGCACATATAACATGGGAAGTGTTCAACAAACATATGCAATACATGTTTATATTTTGCAAATAGGGGTGTTTACCAATTTACCATGAAGTTGTGTTGATAATTACAAGCTTTGGGTCTGAAGATCTTTCATAAGTGTGCACAAGTCTTCAGTCTTTACAGCCAACACACAAGAAAATCAAGAAGGCTTCAGGCTTGTAAAGAGCCGACAGTGATGCATGATGTAAAACAGGCATGTCTGACAAAGGATATGCTTAACAATTACCCTACATAGCTTCTCATGTTCAGACTGGCAGTGTCTGTGTATGTGTGTTTATGTGTGTGTGTGCATGTGTGTGTGTGTCAGGCAGGAGGTAAGGAGACTATGTTATCTCAAAACCTGTTATTGTCCTTCCAAACATTCCTGTATCGACTGTAAAATCAGCACCAGAACAAGGACTGATGTTTATGCAGGTGTGATAGAATGCACATTACAGCTTGAGATTGGCATCAGTGTTGTATTACAAGGTACAAATCCTGTGTAGACATCCCTAAAACAAGAAGAATGACTGGGTAATAGAAATAGGTCATTCTATTTCTTATTATTATTATTATAAATGACATTTTTTATCGTTACATTTTTTTCTTATACTGTAAACATACTTAAACTGTTCCATCACCTTTGTGTAGCTTTGATACCATTCTATTTCATGGAATGCAGTAAATATATAGCACAGCCTTAAAGATGGGCAGCTGTTCAATAATCTGCAAAAAACTGTCTAAAAATTGTAGGAAAAAAAAAAAAAAGTTTCCTTAACATAAAATTGTGAGGCTGAAATACCCAGGAAAGGGTTTTTGGACTGTGGAAATAAACTGAAGAACCCAGAAAAACCCACAGAAACATGTGGAGAACATGAAAATTCCACTCAGATTTGGTTTTCTCCAGTGCTGTGATGCAGACATGCTGACTACTTTTGCGGAGTGTGCTTACACAGAGAAATTTGTCCTCCATGTTTAACCCATCCATGCCATGCAGTGAAACACAGCACATTCATTCATTCATTATCTCCCGCTTTATCCTCTACTAGGGTCGCGGTGGGGTTCCCCATGCCCATCCAGGGGAGAGCGTCTCGGGCGCCGGGCAGATAGACCCAGGACAGGGCGCCAATTCATCGCTGGGCACACACTCACTCACACAGACACACTCTATATGGGGCAATTTTGGGAATTCAATTGACTTGATCCATGTTTTTGGACTGTGGGAGGAAACCAGAAAACCTAGAGGAAACCCACACAGACACGGGGAGAACATGGAAACTCCACCCAGATGGGGATTCGAACCGGGAATCCCTAGCGCTGAGAGGAGAACGTGCTAACCACTAAGCCACTGTGCCACCTAACACAGCACATAGTACTACATAATACTTTGTACCAGGATTAAATCCAGGGACCTACGGGACACAAGGCTGGATCCTTAACCAGTCTACAACTGTACTGTACACAGCATCCCAACTTGTTTTCAACTAAGGGTTGTCAGTCAAGTGAACTGAGGGGATTAAACTGCCTGGTAAAGGCATGTGAGTTTGTCTTGTGTATCTGCCCTGCATTGGAGTGGCAATCAGAAAGTGATGTTTTCTTTCCAGTCGCAATAAGTCCTGAAAAATGCTGACTTATCCGACTATGATAAGTAGCTTAAGGCCTGATTATACTTTATTGGGTAATAGGAACACAATTTGTTACCTGCAGATGGATGCGTGACAATTTTTTTACACTAGTCATACAAGTCACCAATGACACATGAAAGCTAAAAAGAAGGACTTGCACTGATAAGCAAAAATAAATAACAAGCAACAATACAGATACAAAAGAATCCATTTAATTGTTTATTTACAGATTTAATCCTTCACAAATGCTTCTCAATCGTGCCCTCATGCCACAATGTCATATCTTATAGCAAGACAAGTGGAATGTTGGTCTATTCTTTTACATTGACAGGTTTTGTCACCTGCTGACAAAATTATGTATCAGATTACGAATCACTGTGTTAAAAAAAGAGCTAGGTTAGGTTTAGAAATGCAGTTGTCACACACAAGCTAGGTGCATAAATCCATGCACACACAATTACACAGTATTATTAGGAGTATGATTGTACCTTCAAAATGTGCAAACAACAAATTATCCCATCACAGAAACAGAAGAGGGCTGGCATCTGGAACCCAATAGTATGACAGGAATGTGGGTTGTGTGTGGAAAAGACATTCATTATGAAAAGAATTCCAGGTGTTAAAATATCAATAACTTCTTCCAAACAGCCTGTTTTAAATGTCGTTATTTATTACTGAAATGCTGTTGACTGCATTAAAAGAGCTAATTCTCACATGTGCTCTGTCTATAAAAGTCCTGAAAATCCCAAAATGTTATAGGTTGTGTTACTGAGGATTGTCTTATAAAAGTACACTACAATCATTAGTATGAATGAACCTAAGAGTGAATAACAACATAATTCTCAAAATTGTATTTTATAACATTCATAGTGTATTGTTTTTAATATGTCTATAATCCATTTGGAGGTCCTTGCTACATCACAAATGAATTTATATTTATTTATGTGATAATAACATTCTGATATATGACTTATTGTCACAATAGAGCAGTGCACTATGCAGCAGTAATGCCTATTACACAGGCATATCTAAAGCATCATAAAAGCAACAAATGACCTACACCGAGGTTAAGAATAACATTTCTAGTGTCAGTTGCCAGGAGAGGTAAACAAGGCCTACATGCAGGTGGAGAATGTTTTCCCTGTGTTTGTGTGAGGTTCTCCACAATCCAAAATAAGGTTGGTACTGAAATTGGAAATACTAAATCAATCCCTTGGGGTGGATGGGTTTTTGTTGTGGTGTTTGCTCTGCCATGGTGACCTGTTCAGGTTGTTTCTCCTCCTTGTACTACACCACACGTGACTCTAATAAGTGGTTTATCAATGAAAGAATTAATAAAACAAAACTGGTTTATAATGATGGCAATTTAAAATTATGACATTGCACAATGCGCTAAATGTAATTGTCACGATCGGGCGCGCAGTCCGGAGAAGGCGGCGCAGCACGGTGCGGATGCAGGAAGCGAGCCAGGCGACCAGGTAAGCAAACAAAACTCTGTTTATTAACAGAAGGCAGCGGGAACGCCGCTGAAGGCACGGCGGGACGTGCCGGGAGGACAACACGAATATATAACGGTGGGAAGGCGGAACGTGCCGAGATAAACAAAACCAAGACAACAAACTAAACACATCCGCAGACACCCGAAGTAACGGACATAAGCTAATGCTGACCTGCTGGCTCAGCGTGCTTAAGAAACCACCAGCAGGTCACATGTGATCAGGTAGGACCCAATCCCCGTTCAAGGGGATGGGGCCCTACCTACGGAAGCCCCACAAGGCCAAACCCAAAACACGGGTGACAGGGGGGAGTGGCTCAGCCCTCCCAACCTGACAGTAATATTAAACTCCACACATTTTAAGTGTGTTCCTTCCCAATCAGCCTTGACCAAAATTACTGCTCTATATACAGCAAAGCTATTAGCTATGCAAGACTAAATATTTGTGTCTGCTTGGCTTACAGTGCACTTTTAACAAAATTTCATAAATGACAAAGGCAAGCGGCACGGTGGCTTAGTGGTTAGCACGTTCGCCTCTCAGTGCTAGGGATTCCCGGTTCGAATCCCCATCTAGGTGGAGTTTCCATGTTCTCCCCGTGTCTGCGTTGGTTTCCTCCGGGTTCTCCGGTTTCCTCCCACAGTCCAAAAACATGGATCAAGTCAACTGAATTCTCAAAATTGTCCCATATAGAGTGTGTCTGTGTGAGTGAGTGTGTGCCCAGCGATGGACTGGCGCCCTGTCCCGGGTCTATCTGCCCAGTGCCCGAGACGTTCTCCCCTGGATGGGCATGGGGAATCCCACCGCGACCCTAATAGAGGATAAAGCGGGAGATAATGAATGAATGAATGAAGGCAAGAAAACTGGACGAGCATAAACTTAGGCCATTTTGACTAGCTCACACAACTATCACCTTGTACAAACACGTGTAATGTGTTCTTTATGACTCAAGCTGGTGCAGATGCAGGCACAGGGTAAGAAAAAAACTCTAAATCTTAGTTTGGATTATTACAAGTATCTGGAAAAAAAAGAATAAGTAGTAAATTATAGTTTCATAAAAGTAAAAACAATGCTGTGTTTTAGTTTCTTTACTGTTTCAGGATACATAAACTGCATTTTTACAAAAAAAAATAAAAATTACTGGCAAAGCTTGAATAACCTTTAGAAAGCGAAGAATCAATGCAGGTGCGCCAGTGCAAATGAGAAGGCCTGATAGTGAGAGAGTAAAAGCACAAATTACATGTTATGCAGCTTTTCGTGACTTACTTTTATAAGTTTCATGATACTTGATACTATACAAGCATAGTACACACACACGCACGTTTGTTTTCATGCAAAGTGGGGACTTTACAAAGACATCCATTTATTTCATAGAAATTTACCCAAACCTTAACCAGAACCTTACCAGAACCATAACCTAACAACAACAGAACCATAACTATAAACATACAACATTGTTTCACTTTAAAACCATGTGTTTTTAGTACTATTGTTAAAATGAAAGATTTCTGCTAATTATTGTGTATCTTAGTGTTCTAAATTTCCCTCTCTACAATAAAAGACCTAAGCAAAGCAAGTCAAAGCATATTTATATACTTTCACAGGATGAACTGAATGTTTTTTAGAAAACAGAAATATATCCAGAACAAGGGAAAAGCCCACTGCAAGGCATTACTCAGTCACTGATTCATGCTTACTTATGGCTTAAGGCAAGGCAGCCAATGCAACCACTTATATATTAATAGGTTGGGATAGGCTTATTGCGTACTTCAAGGGAAATCAACCATACCAAAACCTCTAGGAGACTATATGACCTATACACATTATGTACATCATGGAACACATCATAAAATATAAAAATTAACTTTTAAACTTTGTGAATTAAAATCTACCTAAATATTAAATCAACCAGTTAGATTTCAGACTGCAATGCATATTTTCTTTTAATAAAATCTGACAATAATTTCTAATCTTCTTCAGTCTTTCCAGTACATGTCATTTCTTGTTTTTTTAATCCCTCTTAAGGGTTTTGCTGTCTTTTAATTTCTACCTCCATCCTTTACACTCCCAACAGGGGACATTATAATACAATTGAAACACTTGAAACAATTTTCTCTGTCATGTGACAAGCATGAATGGTTTTATGCGATACAATTGCTTTATGTTGTTTCAAACCATTAGAAATGCATACTTCTAACCAAAGTGGCTCTTTTCGAACTGCTATATAGAGTGATTCATGGATTCTAATCCACGATGCTCCTGCTGTGAGCCGACACTGCTGCTGCACTCTGTTTAGGAAATAAGAGATTACTTTGGCAGTGCTGTAAGAATAGGGCATGGAAGTTCGATTCAGAACAAGCACAGCATGCAGAAAGTGAGAACGGTCTATGCAGTAAAATCCCAGCAGAAAGGCATGGTGTATTTTAAAGCTGTATAGGAAAAACAATCATTTATGGATTAACTGCATATTAACATTATGTGTGTTGAAAACATTAAAGCCTAAACCAACAACAGCCGTGAAATCATTAAACAAGTGAGCACTTGCCCTAACATCAGAGTGACTTTTAATAAATGTGATAATTCTAGGGCTGTAGCGGTAAAGCATTTTCCTCCCTGCCATGTTTGAATGATGTTACTGAGCAATTTGCAATAATGTGGATAAGCTCATTACATCAAAGCACTAATTATTCATTAATTTAATGTTACTTATACTGAAAATTCAAAATGTATATTAAAGCTAGAGAATCACTAAACTTTAACAACTTCAAACAGCATTGGTGTACTTTCTATAAATTACTAGTCATAGCAAAATTCTGGAACACTGTGTGTTGGAGCTTTAGTTTAAGATCTTTCCAGACAATTACTGTTGTGCCTTGCCAAAGTGGGCTCTAGTGCAATGAGTGTAAAGCATAAAGGTAGCACATACTATGTAATTAATATTTACATTGTGTTTGGATAATGATGTCTTCAGTAAAGAAAATCATCCACTATTCACTATGTAGTACACTATATAGCAAGTCCACGACTTCAAGTGCTCTTCTGATAAATATAATACCACTGAAAGTTGGGTCTAGCGAATGTCAGCAATTTTGGACATTTCAGTGGTGGGCTATTGGGGTTTGCAAGGCCTTCTCTGCTAAATAATATCTGAACCACAGACTGATGTTAATCATATGAACATGCGTACGCAGATGTACGTAACACCCTTTATTCTTTCAGGATTTTTGGTATTATTTTTCTATATAATAGGGCACTTTTATGAGATTACTGTTGGTGACGTCTACATGAGTTATCTATCTGCGATGCAACGGCTCATTATACTGCATCATAACTTGTTTTTTATAGCCATAAAGTAGTTTTTAACAAGTGGATTGATATAGATGTAACATTACTGAAGGTGAAGTGCATGGCCCACCATGCTGTTAAACCAATCAAAGGCTTGTACATTACTGAGAGTGTAAATAAGACATCTAATATTTAAGTGATTTGTGCATCTGTGCAAAAAACATGCACACAATATTTGACCAAATTATCTTATTAATGTAACTATGACAGCATGACTTAAAACAGCAGCCAAAGTAATGAGAAGAAGACCTATACAAGTGCACTCAAACTGGGAGCAGTGTAAAAGTGTTTCTATAAGAACAAAATTTGACATTATATGTAAAAACGGAATTTATTTTTAATAGCATTTCTTTTGTTTTTTCATTCACTTATTGTTCTTATTTGAATTCACCCATATCAGTTATAATTTTGAAGGTTTAGGAGCATTAAAACACACAGGTTAACAAAATGAGGTTTGAAATGTAGTGCACTCCTCTACAAGATTATTCATTATAAAGGTATGTGATATTTAATAGTTCATCAAATACTATCATCTTTACAATCAAGTTACATCAAGACCAGCTATAATTCCTTAACTTTCCTCCCCACACAAAAAATTCTTTGAAGTTAAAATAAAAGTGAAACAAGTAGACACCTTTGTTTTAGCAACGAATGGAAAAGAAAAAAAAAATAATGAGGAAAAAGACATCAGGGCAGAAAGAACTAAGTATTCCTCAGGTCACTGTGATTCATTAATTTTACTGAATACTGCTTGTGTGGACAAACTTGGCGAAGTAAAATAGGAGGTGTCAGGTTATCAGAAACTCTTCAATTCACTCTTTTGTAGAGCAATATTTTTTAAAACACTTATGGTCTAAAAATAAGTTCATTAATCAAAATCAAGGAGCGTGACAACCACAGGACTCACCATTAAGAGAGGAAAAAAATCTAATGCCAAAATTTGTGGTAATAAGCTAGGCAATTCAATATCATTCCATTATGGTGATACAGAAATTATGGGATTATAGTTACAGCCTTAGGTGTTTTAGAAAGAACAACTTCTCTTCACTGTACACATCTCTGGCTGGCCATCACATAGGGAAAATAATTCCTCTACTTAGTTCACAAAGTTCATCTGAACCTTTGACCTCTGTGGTAGCAGCCGAATGCAAGGAGAGCAAATCGAGGGGGTGATATTAAAGAGAAGCTTAGAAGCAGGTTGTGTTTGCCTCTGTTAACTGGGCTGTTTTGTGCTTTGAAAGGACCTACACAACAGTAAAACAGACAAGCAAGGTGATCTGCATGGGAGGGGGCAGATAGGTCTCAGCATGTTTGAACCTTTTCTTTTCAAAAGCTGCTTTTGCCATTTTAGCTTATCGCAGTTGCACTCAGGAAATGATTGAATGTGCGGTTTTTATTTGTTGTCTGTAATCATAGTGCTCTTAAGCCATGGTTTAACATTTTGTTCATAAGTTACAGAAATCATCATTATAACGTATGTAAATAAATCAACAACATACCCAGTAGGAGGACAGCCAGACGCCTTTTCATGGTGGGATTCAGGAAACTGTAGATGACAAGTTTCCAGAGGCCTAAAGGTAAATAAAATATTAAACCCAATTGATTATATTTAGAAACAAAATTGTACAAACTAGTCATCACAGTTATAATTTACTTATTTTAATTTAGTGTTATTGTTTATTTTATTTGATTGTGTTTTCTGTAGTCTCAGTAGAATTTTTAACTTGCATGAAAGTCCATCCTCAAAGATTTGATCATTTTTCACTATTTGAAGCAGGATAAGTGTTCTTCTTCTTCTTTCAAATGCAATTGTAATTCCTCAAATTCCACCTTTCTGAAATATTTATTTAAAGTAAGTTTGAAAATTGGCAAATCAATAACCTTAACTAACTTTAGTTTGTATTTGGGATCAATCTTTTGTATTGTTTGTGATCCGACATTTGAAAATCACAATGTTGGCAGTCAATAAATTAGTATGCTCAGATGAAGCACTATGCCTTTTGGTGGACCACTCCAGATTACCTTGATTCAAATATTCAAACTTAAATCAGGTATTAAGTACTAGTGGGATAAAAAGAAGGTAGAAAACCGAGTTGGGAAGTCCGTCCTTTATCTGCAATACTGTATTTTACTAGCTGTCAAATGCAAACACAGGGGGATGCTGGAAGATGAGGCAGATGGGGACAAGGTTTTCTGTGCACTTCACAACAATCATTTGCAATGGCCAGACAGGGCAGCTGAGTAAATGTATGGAAGACTGTAGTCAAATAACGGCTTCAAAAACTATCCAATGATGAAGCCAATATTCATTCATTCATTATCTCCCGCTTTATCCTCTATTAGGGTCGGGGTGGGGTTCCCCATGCCCATCCAGGGGAGAATGTCTCGGGTGCTGCGCAGATAGACCCAGGACAGGGCGCCAATCCATCGCTGGGCACACACTCACTCACACAGACACACTCTATATGGGGCAGTTTTGAGAATTCAATTGACTTGATCCATGTTTTTGGACTGTGGGAAAAACCGGAGAACCCGGAGGAAACCCACGCGGACACGGGGAGAACATGGAAACTCCACCCAGATGGGGATTCGAACCGGGAATCCCTAGCGCTGAGAGGCGAATGTGCTAATCACTAAGCCACCGTGATGCCGTAGCCAATATTATAACTTAAAATTGTAACCTAGTCGTGGGTTTCGAAAATACACCTTTCATCACTCTGAACTTCTCACTATATTTCTAAGCCACACTACACAACTCAGTCCACTACACACACTGGATTTCTTCACATTTTTAATTATTATACCCAAACACTACACTACATTTGCCTAACACACTTCTGTATATGTGTATATAGATATATCTATAGAACCATATTTTATCTACACTAGAATATGTATTATAAGAGTATATGTAGTTCTTTAAAAATAATATAATTTCATTTTTTTATAAAACACCTCTTTAATCATCACTATGTATTCTTTAAGTTACAATGAGAGCATTAAAAAAAACAGGTTCATACATAACTAAATAAAATGACTCAAACCAGATAACTTAAACTAGAGTAAGCATTTCATTTTGAACTTAATTTATTGAACTTAATGATTTAGAATTTTATTATTACTGGGAGATATAATGCTTAAATACAACTGTATTTGTGCTCTAAACTAAGAAATATAACGTATATGTGTATTAAACTTTTTCTTAGTCATGGCACCTTACAAATAAATGTCTATCACCAATTTATCACAAATTTATATCACTAATATCCTTGTTATATCATGTATCATGTCTTTTTTAATGTAAAGAATAACATTTTATATATTAGGCAGATAAACAAAACATACAATTAACAATTATTTTTAAAAACCTTTGGATTTGGATTAAATAGTTATTCAGTGGAAATAGTAAGCATGTACATTACATGCAAAGTAAAAACATGGCAATCATTTGGCATTTTATATGTCCAAGAATATTTTATCTAATCTAAACATTAGGAAAGAAAATTACATGATCCCAACGTGCTGGAATGTTTTTGTGTAAAACTTTTTTAAAGACCTTAAACTTTCATAAACAAACAGAAGGGATACAAGTACATCATGTTCTGCCACAAAAAGAGCACAGGCATTGAAATGAAAAGTTAAAGATCAAAGAGTAAAAACTGTCTAAAGAAGCAGAGCCTGCATTGCTGATCTGAGTCTCTTCATACAAGTTGTCTAGCAGATCCCACACGGACTCAACGAAAGTTATCAGAAAGATCAAACTAAAAACATTAAAGTACTCACGTAACACAACTTGTCAGAATGTCTCTGTGTAGGAAAGACCCTTTCACTAATGGAACTTTCACTTTCTGTGTAACTATCGATATTACAGAGGAAGAAAAAGTGGTGTAAATTTTTGTGAATAATAGTACGGTCAACTGGCTTTTGAGGTGTTAAAACAGAGTGGCCAATCAGTGTGACTAGAGGCCTGGCCCCTTCCCTCTCCCCATGTCAGTGCAGCAATGGGGTGATTGGACAGTGATTCTTATTCAAATGGGCCTGTCACTCCAAAAGAAGGTTCTGTGGAAAGGGTGGAAAGGCTCTGTGGATGGTTTCCAAGCAGGCGGAATGCACTTCTCCATTATTTGATAATGGTTCAAATTGTTTAGGGGTGAAGTGGGGAGGGCAGGGACCCCACAGGCACTATTCCCAACACATACTGACCTGATGGTCAAAGAAACCATAAACCCCTTAACATTAAGTTTCCAAGAACAAATACATTACAAATAGAAATACATTTTCATGTTTGTTAATGTGCAGTGATAATGTGCAAACGTAGATAATTTAAACGTAGAAAGGCACTTTCCCCCTGTCTGTGTATGTATAGTACATAACATTATAAAGCTTATGAACATGAAAATATATTAAAGTAAATTCAAATTTAAATCAATTCTTGTAATGATAATCCGACACCCTATAAGTTGCAACAAGTGTGTTTCAAAGTAAAGGTTTAATAATTGGCATACAGTTGCTAAATGACATTCTTTTGCATTCTCGTTTATGTTTTAGCAGTAAGTTAAAAAATCCAGAGCTAAATCATTTAACGTCTCATCCCCTAATTCTGATCATGGTATTGGGAGGAAAAGTTTTATTCCAGCACTTTTATCCCACATATATTTTTTCAATTATGCTCTAGGAGTGGGTGGCACAATGGTGTTGCAGTAGGTCCTTTCTGTGTAGCATTGTATGTCCTCCAGCATGGGTTTTCTCCGGGTTCTCTAGTTTCCTCACACAATCCAAAAACACGGATTCAAGGTAAATTGGCTGCTCTAAATTGCCCCAATAAAGTGTGTGTAAGTGAGGGAGTGTGCCCAGCGATGGACTGTGATGGATCTGACCAGTGCCCAAAACATTCCTTACAAAAGCAGGCTTTCAAAAATCTTAATTAATCTAATACAACTACCAACAACAATAAGTATACTATCAAATACACAAAAAAACAAATACATTTTCAAATTTATCACAAAGAAATTTATAGAAATGAAGACAAAATTGAAGTTTTTTTTTTTAACCATAATAGTTTAACA
Source organism: Corydoras maculifer (assembly GCA_019802435.1). NCBI lineage: Eukaryota > Metazoa > Chordata > Actinopteri > Siluriformes > Callichthyidae > Corydoras > Corydoras maculifer. Next base: position 1,843,892 of record JAFMOD010000550.1, on the reverse strand, counting down.
ATGTTGTTTCCTGCATAGGGGCACAGTCATGCTGGGTTATGAAAAGCTTTTCACAAACCGCTGCCACAAAATGTAAAAAGATATACTGTTCTAAAATAGCTTTATATTTTGTAGTATTAATATTATGCTAAATTTATGCTGTATGCTTTAGGAGTGTTATAAAACACAATAGTGTTCAGTTACAGTGTGAATCCTCTTATTTTACTCCATTAAAAATATAATTTAAAAAACTACCCAATTGTATTTGAGTGCTTTTGTATTTAAGGTAAGACCAAAGTCATGGCATTCAAAGGGTCAGAAAAAGCTTATTAGAAGTTGAGCTCAGGAAATAACAAAGAGGATGTTTACACATGATTCTGTTTGTCCTTGAGTACTTGATTAGCTGTGTCTATGCGCCAACCTAGGCACAGACAAACTTTTGTAACTCATTTTAAAATTCAAACATTTTTAGTCTGGACCTGCTGCTCTTTACTAAACAATGCACATCTCTGAATCTACATTAAGCAACTATGTAAAGTGCAACGTTAGAACTGTTTAACTCAGTTATTTGTAATTTGTTTTTTCAATGACGAAGACTTCACAGTAGTCAAAACCTTAAACTTCCTGGGACAACTCGGACCCCAAAACACAATCAGGAGATTAAGTGCAGGCATGTCTTGTTGTGTTTAGCTGTGATATCTACAGCTGTACAGAGCTTTCTCATTTGCTTGGTGTACTTGGTTGGCAGTGTGGCCTAGTTATATATTAGGAATGAATTTAAAATTTTTAAGATTTACACACATTTCTGCTACCCTTTAGACATTTAAAATAAGATTCAGTAAATACATTTCTAAATTTATTTTTTAAATATCTAATGGCGTTTTATGTCAAATTTCATTTCTAAACACTTTTAAACACCAATTTGCACAACATACTCGTATTCAGGTCCAATTAATAATTTACGTACTAAACCCAATCACCATATTTGATAAGAGCTTTAGAATCATGCATCATTGCTTAATGATCAAACATTAACATTAATTTTATGGTATTTAATGGTAATATCCATTTAATGGTATAAAACTTATACCTTCTTATAAAAAAGAATTGAATCTTACACCAAAACTATTTTTAGTTTTTTTTATTTTTGGCTGTTGTAATAGTTTTGATAAAAGACACACGTCAGACTGTTTGGGAGGGTCATTATATGGAGTTTTGCAAAGAGTGATGAGCGACGTTTTGGACCTCTAATTCTCAGCATTCCATTTAAAATACCAGGAATTCAGAGTATAGTACAGAATGAGAGAATAAACAGCCAAACAGGGTCATACATAACACTTTGTGGAAATGTGAACCCATTATTATTTTAGAAATATACATCTCACACTAAAGCTTGTGTTAATCAATGTTATCTTGCAAAGAAGCAGTATGTATGTTGATATTTTTGTTTTAAATTTGAATAACATTGCTTATACTTTTCAGATTTTTACTCCCAGGAAAGGGCATAGTAATGACTTTAATTATTTACACAGTTGCCAAGTAAAAACATTGCCATAGTCGGTGAACCGGATCTAGTCTGGATTAGGCTGGGATATTGATTGATTATTAATAAAATATGTTACAATTCACCTTTCAAAATCCATTGTGGTTACCTCATGCATGTGTGATTATTATGACAACAAGATATATCTAAAATCGATACCTATAAGTCCATCCATCCATTATTTTCCGCTTTATCCTCTACTAGGTTCCCGGGGGGGGGTCCCCATAGGCATCCAGGGGAGAACATTTTGGGCGCTGGGCATATACACTCAGGACAGGGCTCTAATCTATCGCTGGGCATACACTTACTTACAAACACACTCTATATGGGCCAATTTGGAGAATTCAATTGACCTTGATCTATGTTTTTGGACTGTGGGAGGAAACCGGAGAACCCGGAGGAAACCCTCCGCTGCTGGGCAAACGTGCTAACCACTAACCACCGTGCTGCCCAGATACCTATAAGTGACTTATTCAAATGATATTAACGTAATTAACACAATTTGACAACATAAAAAGAATGTCTTTATCATTCTAACAAAGGACAACGATGAGGTGGTGAGAGAGAGTATACAACCCCCTCAGATAATTTCCAGGTGTTGTATGATGCATTATATAATACAATTCAACAAGCTCATTGTCTCATCTCATCTCATTATTTTCTGCTTAATGTGTTTTTATTCCTCCTTCAGAAAGACCTAAAAATACTACAGCAAGTATGTTAAAACATTTTGTGCTGATATATACTTGTTTCTGACTGATCGTACAGATTGATATGTATATATATGTATCAGTGTATAATGTACAAAACAAGCAGTTGGGTTTTAAAACATTGTGCCTATAAAACATGTCTATCTCATTAATTCAACTTTTTGCAGTTAAATCAGAAACAGTAGCTTATGTGTTTTGTACGTTTATCATACATTATGCCTTCATCAGAGCTCACATGATGCAGTGGCTGGATATTTTTGGTCGTAATCTACTCTCAAATTGAGCAAATTGACTGAGGTGTTTTTTTTTATTCTAGCAGCACTGATTGATTTGATATATTTACTACAGAGCAAATCAAACCTACACATTAGTACAGTGCTAAATATCACCCAGCACCCAAATCAATCCTGATGTGTGGTAGTCCTGTGGGGGTCCTGAGCATTTCTGAATAGAGTAAAGAAACTAAGGAATAGATGTATACAGAACAGAGTACAAATTGTAACTGTAAAGCTAGAAAGTGCATTAATACAGTATAATGCAAAAGATTTAAAAAATAATCACTGAATGTTTATCAAACCAAACCATATAATACAGTCAAGCTGATTTTTTATTAAGCTAGTGTTGCATTTAATCAACATGTTATCAAAAGAATACAGACAATTTTCAGAAATTATAATTTTTGAACCTGATGCCCTTTCAGCAGACTGTCCTGAGAATTGAGGAACTACTTAACCTCCATACTTGTGTTCAGTAGCACGGACAAAGGTCAAATGAAAGCCGATTAAAGCAAAGTTTTGCATACCTCTCTAGGGTAATGGTATCACCTGGTTTCTGTACTTGTTAAAAAGGACCAACAATCCTTTATTTCCCCCAAAACAATTAGCAAATTAGTTAGTACATTTAGCAAATTTATACTGAATCCTATTTGTACAGCTTTTGTTTTTCAATTAAATTGGTAGGCTCAAGTTTACATACACCCTGATACACAAACAGACAAATCCTGACTTTTTATATTTTAAAAACTCTGGATGTATGTCTGACAATGTTACTTCTCAGAATCAAATTAATTTTAATGAATAAAAAAAATTATTAATCACTTTTCAAAACTTTCTATCTCCACAAAAAAAAATTATGCGTGGTCAACCAGACATTAAATGTATAACCAATACCAGTCAAAAGTTTGGAAACACATCCTTTGCTCCATTGTTTATTTCCTCAAATTACCATATAAATGGACTTTGTAGTTTTACAATTGCAGACTGTAGTACATCTGTTTTCTTGTTTTCGTTAGTCCCCTGTCGTTAGGTTTTCTATTAGTCAGGACCATCACAGAACAGGTATAGTTTGGGTGATGTATTGTTTAGTGTCAGTTCTGCAGTGACACTGATGCGGTGAGGGGGTTTTAGTTCAGCAGTGCTGCTGTAGTTTCATTTAAACTCCTCAGTGAAACTGCTGGGATAGGAATAATGCACCATCCAAATAATACCTGCTATGTGGTGCTACTATAATAACCTAGACAATAATTGGGAAAAAGGAGGTGTGTCCACACATTTGACTCGTACTGTATTGTATAAATCTCATAATTCATTCATTCATTATCTTCTGCTTTATCCTATATTAGGGTTGCGGGGGGGGATTCCCCATGCCCATCCAGTGGAGAGCGTCTCGGGCTCTGGGCAGAGGCCCAGGACAGGGCGCCAATCTATTTCCGAGCACACACTCACTCACACACACAAACACACTCTACATGGGGCAATTTGGAGAACTCAATTGACTTGATCCGTGTTTTTGGACTGTGGGAAGAATCCGGAGAACCCGGAGGAAACCCACACAGACACGGGGAGTACATGGAAACTCCACCCAGATAGGGATTCGAACCGGGAATCCCCAGCACTGAGAGGAGAACGTGTTAACCACTAAGCCACCGTGCCGCCATTAAATCTCATAATCAAAATCCTAAAATGTGGTACATTCATTCATCTATTCAATATTCATCACTCTCAGCTGCAATTATTATTTCTAGTTTTATTAGTGGACTCACCTGCTAGCACTGAACCACTGACATTTTATTTGTAAGGTTTAATATAATATGAGGGCAGCACGGTGGCTTAGTAGTTAGCACATTCGCCTCTCAGCATTAGGGATTCCAGGTTCGAATCCCCATCTGGGTGGAGTTTCCATGTTCTCCCCGTGTCCGTGTGGGTTTCCTCCGGGTTCTCCGGTTTCCTCCCACAGTCCAAAAACATGGATCAAGTCAATTGAGTTCTCCAAATTGCCCCATAAAGAGTGTGTGTGTGAGTGAGTGTGTGCCCAGCGATGGATTGGCGCCCTGTCCTGTGTGTATATGCCCAGCGCCCGAAACGTTCTCCCCTGGATGGGCATGGGGAACCCCCCCCCCCCCGTGACCCTAATAGAGGATAAAGCGGGAGATAATGAATGAATGAATATTATATGGTATAAAACAGAAGTTTTTAGTTTCAGTGCAAACTACATATTGTTAAACCCATTGATGTATAAAGAACACGAATTATAAACAGATCAGCTGATCATCTGCAGCACATCTAAAGTCAACTAAAGAGAAGGAAAGAAGCTGCTTCTCACCTGTTCACCTGGTTCAGCTGCAGCTCGCGTCGTGCAGCCTCAGCGGTGCGCTGTGTGTGTGTGTGTGTGGGCGTGTGTGTGCGTGCGTGTGTGTGTGTGTGTGTGCGTTGTGTGTGTGTGTGTGTGTGTGCGGTGCGGGGTGTGGAACAGGACGCGCACATGCACCGTGTAGAGAGAAAAAGTGGGAGGAGTCAAAAAAGTGAGACTAAACCAGCAGCATGCACACAGGTAGAACGCGCCAGGCTTCAAATAGAAAGTTTGTAGGTGAAACGTGGTGTAATAAGTTTTAGGTATTCACGAAAGTAAGAAAAAAAAAGTTTTATCTCTGTAATCATGTGGAAGAACACAAAGAGATGCAGTCTGGGCACGGTGGCTTAGTGGCTAGTGCCTTTGACTCTCAGCACTAGGGATCCAGGTTGAATTCCAATCTAGGTGGAGTCTCCATGTTCTCCGCGAGGGTTTCCGCCGGGTTCTCTGGTTTCCTCCCACAGTCCAAAAACATGGCTCAAGTTCAGTTGAATTCTCCAAATTACCCCATATAGAGTGTGTCTGTGTGAGTGAGTGTGTGCCCAGCAATAGATTGGCGCCCTGTCCTGGGTGTATCTGCCCAGCGCCCGAAACGCAAGCGACCCTAGTAGAGGATAAAGTGGACGATAATAGAAAAGTAAAATATAAAGTTTGGCTCCCCTCCTGTTCACCGTGTTACACCGAATTCTGATACCGCCACAGTGTGTGACCCCAGCATGTATAAATAGTCTGTTTCAGGACAAACAACACATCCTAAATGGCTTGAGGGTCTTGACTCATGAAAAATAAACTAAAAGCGTCTAAATAGAAGCTGGGATTAAAGAATTTTGTCTGTTTTCTTACTTCAAAATAATTAAAATAACTTTGGGGTGGAGGGGGGTTGTCCTAATGTCCATCCAGGGGAGAGCGAGTCCCCATGTCCATCCACATAAGAATGTTTTAGTTGCTGGGCAGGAACACGTTCACACACACACTATATGGGGCAATTTAGATAGGGGCAATTTACTGGCTGTACTTATGTATTAAAAAATATTTACCTTATTTTCTGCCTCTAAACTAATGGCAATTCAGATAATAATATTTACCAATGGCATTGCCTAAAACACTTCGGGTCAAAAATAGCAAAATACAAAGCTTTTATTGAGCATAACAACAAAAATATTCATAAGAATTTAACACACATGCATTTTATTGTTGTCCTGGCACAAAATGGTGTGTACAATCCAAATATCAACAACTATTAACCAAATGTTTATCATTTAAAACATTACCTGTGTCAGCATTACTAAGTTATACTTTAAACAATAAAAAATGACTGTGCCAAAAATTGTTAAGCGCGAGAAAGCAAAGCCTCGCAATTAATAACAGCCTGTCACCTGGTGGTTCAAGTATGGTAGTGCATTTACCAAAGTGTAACTAAAACAAATAACAGGCATACAGTCACTCAAAGAGTTTTTTTTAGGAGCATTTATTGCCTGCAAGTGTGGAACAACATTGTCAATCATCGTGAAAAAGTGTTTAGTCACAGAAAAGTGTCAATAATTCTTATGCTACACATTACTTATCAAAACACATTTCATAATACATTATTTAAAAAGAATTGTTTTAGTCAAGGGCGGCACGGTGGCTTAGTGGTTAGCACGTTCGCCTCTCAGTACTAGGGATTCCCGGTTCCATGTTCTGCCCGTGTCTGCGTGGGTTTACTCCAGGTTCTCCGGTTTCCTCCCACAGTCCAAAAACATGGATCAGGTCAATTGAATTCTCAAAATTGCCCCATATAGAGTGTGTCTGTGTGAGTGAGTGTGTGCCCAGCGATGGATTGGCACCCTGTCCTGTCCTGGGGCTATCTGCCCAGCGCCCGAGACGTTCTCCCCTGGATGGGCATGGGGAACCCCACCGCGACCCTAATAGAGGATAAAGCGGAAGATAATGGATGAATGAATGAATGTTTTAGTCAAAAGGACTTAGGGTAACTACAATTTTTACAAAAATATATTTAAAAATACTGAATAAAATCAAGTAAAAATATTGCTCATATGAATAAAGACGGGGAAACACTTTAAGCAGGTCTGTGGTACATGGAAGGTAAAGACACCAAACATATTTACACTTATTTGCACCTAAATGAAATTCTGCTTCTCCAACCCACTACAGAAATAAATTGGCAGGGTGTAATGATAAGATAAGAGGTACAATTTTTTTTTTAAACATATAAAAAAAAATCACACACACAGGGAACATGGAATTCTGAGTGCAATGATCTGTAGTTGCTTTAGTTGGTACTGATGTGATCTAAGCAACTAAATTTGAAAATAAGCCAACAAAACTGGGCGGCATGGTGGCTTAGTGGTTAGCACGTTCGCCTCTCAGCACTAGGGATTCCTGGTTCGAATTCCAATCTGGGTGGAGTTTCCATGTTCTCCCCGTGTCTGTGTGGGTTTCCTCCGGGTTCTCCGGTTTTCTCCCACAGTCCAAAAACATGGATTAAGGTTAATGGAATTCTCCATATTACCCAAATAAGAGTGTATTTGTGTGTGTCTGTTTGAGAGTGTTTGTGCCCAGTGATAGATTGGCACCCTGTTATGGATGTATCTGCCCAGCGCCCGAGGTTGGATGGGCATGGGGAACCTGGATGGGCATGGGGAACACCCCCGCAACCCTAGTAGAGGATAAAGCGAAAGATGAATGAGAAAAAGATAGAAAACTGGTATCATTAATTATTACAACATTTTAAATAGTTTGTCAGTAATATATGTTTTAATTATGCAGAACATACAGTTGCTTATTTGATTTCATTTCTTATAAATGTAATATCTGTGCTCATGTCTAGTATGTGACTTAAGGTTTAATTCACCTGAGATAAGAAATGGTATTTGAAGTACAAGATGTCATTTATATGACTTTTATGATGTCTCTAGTTCTGCTTTTCAAGTGAAAGAAATGCTGTGATATTTTCAGAGTGAACTGGATTATTAAACAGCAACAGTGGATTGTTTTGTAGAAGGAGTGCAGTGTATGCCTGGTTAAACTGAGCAGAGCGGAACATGACCCTCAGAGCTGAAAGCTTCTTCTGATCGTCCCTGATTAGCTCCTTCCAGTCAACCAAACTGTCAATCTGCTACGCAAATGATTTGGTTGAAATAAAAAAAATAGTGGATTTAAAAATAAGATGATTAATGTTTCAGGATTTCTGTTATACCTGTGATGGATTGAATTCAATTTTCTTCAATATGTCAGTTGACCGCTGTCTTAGTGCTTCCCATAATGCCTCTGCACTTGGTTGATCTGAAAAATAATAATGTTTAATATCATCTCATTATCTTGAATGTTTTATATAATACTAGGGTTACAGGAGGGTTCTCCATGTCCATTCAGAAGAGAACATTTTGGGCAGACTCTCATGCAAATATGGGGCAGACTATATGGGGCAATTTAGAGCAGCCAATTTTGAACAAAAAGCAGGTCAAAATGCAGACATATTGTATGAAGTTCACCATTACTGCTTTAGTCAGCAGCAAAGCAAAATCACAGGGAAAGAAAAAGCAGGTCGTGAGCACCTGCCATGCTAACCCCCTGCTAACCATAGGTGGAAGGGCTGTCAGTGGATTGAGCAGTTCATCTTGCCTTCGCTCACTCTGAATGGTTGGGAAGTACAATGGTTCCCCCAGTGTCTTGGTTGGTGCAGCAGTGTCAGGTTCAGATTACCAAGCAAATTTTTTTTGCCTATATTTAATTATTGGGCGGCACAGTGGCTTAGTGGTTAGCACGTTCGCCTCTTAGCACTAGGGATTGCTGGTTCGAATTCCAATCTGGGTGGAGTTTCCCACAGTCCAAAAACATGAATCAAGGTAAACTGAATTCTCCAAATTGCCCCATATAGAGTGTGTTTGTGTGTGTGTCTGTGTGAGTGAATGTGTGCCCAGTGTCCTGGGTGTATCTGCCCAGCGCCCGAGATTTTCTCCCCTGGATGGGCATGGTGAACCCCCCCGTGACCCCTTCATTTATTTCATTCTTCTGCTTTATCCAATATTAGGGTTGCGGTGGGGTTCCCCATGCCCCTCCAGGGGAAAACATTTCGGGCGCTGGGCAGATACACCCTGGACAGGGTGCCAATCTATCACTGAGCACACACTCACTCACACAGACACGCACGCATACACACTCTATATGGGGCAATTTGGAGAGCTCATTTGACTTGTTCCATGTTTTTGGACTGTGGGAGGAAACCGGAGAACCCAGAGGAAACCCACGCAGACACAGGGAGAACATGGAACGTCCACCCAGATGGGGATTCGAACCGGGAATCCCTAGTGCTGAGAGGCGAACGTGTTAACCACTAAGCCACCGTGCCGCCTCCCCCGTGACCCTAGTAGACGATAAAGCGGAAGATTATGGATGGATGGATGGATATTAAATAATTTTTTTATGGTGCACACACTTTCTAAGATAAACATATGTGTTATATTGCTTTTAAAATGTATATTTAAAAATACTTTTTGTGCTTGACTCTGATATGTCCACATTTTCCATCATGTTGTACCATTTCAGATATAAACTAGTGCAGCATTTAAACTAGTTCACACAGCACATGTAAGGTTTTTTTCTCATAGGATTAAAAGTTAAATAGTTTTGCTGCATTAGTTGTTTTTATTGCTCAGTAATGCTCAGTTCATGTTCTACCTTTCAGGTTGGTCTTTATCTCAGAGTACCAGGTTGGTGTGTCCCTGCATGTGTATGATGAGCTGAAAAAGTATTCTGCAATCGAGTCACCGAATAAGCTAAAAAAAACAAGAGAATAAGCTGAGCTGATCAATCTTTTAACTCATTCATAACATCATGCATAGTATTTTAATATAAATGATATATATTTTATATAAATCATTATACATATATACATATTTGATATAAATCATTTAAATCAGTCAAAGCTGGCAGTAATATTTACTCCCACTATGGGCTGTCAAACAATTAAATACATGCAATACAGATTCATAATTAGCCCTGGGACCTTTGTAAGTATTGCTTGTAGTTCTCATCTGAACTGCACGACGCTGCTGCATTTCCTGACTCGACAGAGCATTGATTTGTGTTCTGGTCAGTCATGCTTGGTGTTTAGTAGCAACCACTTCTCTAAAACACTATGAATCGGAATAAACAGACGACAAGGTCTAGAAAATCTTAACAATTCAACCATTTCAGTTTATAATGATTACAGCTTTTCAAAACTTAATTTGTGAAAATATCAGTAAAGAAAAAGATCAGGATTTACATCATAGGAAAACATCAAAGAGCAGAAGGGATGTTCTCTTACCTGTTGCAACAATCTGGTCCATCTCTCAAACCTTTACAACATCATACCAACTGACTTCAGATCAGTCTGACTGATACTGACGTTGCGATGAGCTGATCGTGATGTCCATGTAGACTTGGTTACCCAGGCGACACAGCACCTGATTCCTCCAGGGTGAAATGCCTCTCAACTCTCACTCCTGTTGCACTGGGACTATTTGGTCGTGTGGTTCATATGTAGATATGTGATGTGTGTGTATGTCTGTGTGTGTTTAATGATTGACTTTAAACCTGTGGGCTCTGGTTTCTTTACATAATGTTGAACCTTTTGTAAAGAGAAGACAGATGGACTGGAATCAGGCAATTAAGTGTGAGGCAGTTAAATGTAAGGAAAGGGGTAGGTGTTTAATCTTTACTGACATTTACATCATCTTAAAACTTAAGAACTGGAACGGAATGTGGGTTCTCTTATATTATGCTAAGGCTGAAAAATCCAGACAGTCTTAACTTTAGTCAAATTCAGATTCATAATACAAATACACTCTGTTATCTGAACGATTATGAAAAAAATATTATATTCATTGGAATAAAAAAAGGGATCTGGGACTCACAGTTATAATTAATAGAAATAACAGAGGGACTTACAAAGATAGCTTTGCAATATCTCATATTATTATATTCTGCTTAATCCTATAGATGGGACTAGGGCTGTGGGGGAGGGGGTTCCTTATGCCCATCTAGGGAAACATCTCGGGCACTAAGCAAATAAACCCAGGACAGGGCATCAATCCATGGCTGGGCAAACACACTCACACAAACACAATATATGCGGGCAATTTAGATTGGGTTAATTTTTAGAGCAGCCAATTTACCTTGAACACATGTTTTTTGGTCTATGGGAGAAAGCCAGAGAACCTTGTAGAAACCCATACAGACACTTGGAGGACATTTAAAATCCTTCCAGATCAGGATTCGAACCTGGATTCCCAGGTTATGCAATGTAATAAGTTTTATTTTGTGGACTGTGCTCTTCTGCTTATGAAAGTTCAAATATTAAGTATGTTCCAAATAACTGCTGTGATTTTTGTTTTTTATTTGAATGTCTAGACAATATTAGTGACTAGTTTCCAAATTAAATTGTTGCAAAACATGCAGTTATGAAGCAAATTAATATCTTTAATATACATATTGGTATGTCTTTGGAAAGAAGAGAGAAGAGAACTGTAGTAAACTCGTGCAGACACAATGAGTACACAAGACAAACCAAAAAAAATCACTAATAAAAAACAGTCAGAATGTTCTTAACATCTTAGGTTTTGTCTTGTAATGGTAAACATCTGTAATATTACACACATGTGACACTGCGAGCTTACAGTATATAATGAGTGACATTTATTTTACCATGAGTACTTATGGATGAAAACCTTGGTCTTTTTTAACATAATTCAACCACCATTAATACATGTGGGGTGCTTGCTATTGCTATGGTTCACCTCCACATGCCTTTCATTTCAATGCAGCATCAACCATCCCTTAAAGGGCATTGTAATTTTAAGAACATAAATAAATAAAAACGGTTTGTAGATGTGAAAGTAGACATAGATCACAATGAACAACTATGGAAGTAATTAAAACCAACAAAGTCGCAGTTAATAATCTAAAACAGAAGTAAATAAGAGGAAACGATGCATTCTGAATAACACACACTCTCAGCAAAATAATTAGCAAAAACATTAGACTATATAATTGTGTGTTTGACTGTGTGTTTATTTTCAACATATACAACAATGTGACTCTATTAAATATGCAATAATATATAAAAAGATATGTATTGATACATTACGAAATCACAAATTGCCCTATGCTTGGTGGTTAGTATGTTTGGTTAAATGTTTGACCCTGGATGGGCAACCCCACTGTGACCCTAGTATAGAATTAGGTAAAAGATAATGGATGGATGGATGGATTGCCCCATGTAAATATGTAACTACAGTCTGTAGATGTACAGATCTGTAGAAAAGATGCTTACATTTTTAAAAGACCTTTACAAGGGTTTTATTTTAATTTATTTTGATTTAGTGCAAAGTGAATAAAAAACAGCAGTATTGTTAGGGAGCCTAGCAATACTACAGCATTGTATATAATTTTTCTCAAAAATTGCCATGCCATTGTGTCTAAATAAATTAGGCAATCATTTTACATTACAGTTATAATCTTGAATTTATAAATTAAAAGAAAATAAACTATCTGATTAAAAAAACAAAATGCACATCAAACTGAATTTGATTTGTTATTCTGTACTTTACTTGTTGGCAGCCATTAAGTGGATCCACCAATTAGTCTGCACAGTCCAGTTTCTTTCCTCACACATATCAATCAATTTAAGAAAGTGCTGCCTTGCCTCTTCCTCTCCCTGGTCCTGCTGTAAAGCATTCCGCAGGTAGCGCATGTCCTGAGCTGTGCTCAATTCAGGGATTCCCGTCAGCAGCATAAGAGAGAAGAGCGTGATAAGCAGGCGGGACTGAGATCGCAGGGACAAATAGGCTTGGATACAAGTATCCTATAAGTCAAAGTCAATAAAAGAGGACAATAATGTAAAGCAAAAAAGACACTAAATAAAAAAATATATATTATAGGTCAGATCATGGTGCACATGTACTTGACAACATATCTAATAAAATTGTTTGTAAAATATTGTAAATGTGTTTTAAAGCTGGAACTATTTAAAAACCCACATACTTTAAATCTCTTGAAGTAGAGACTTGTCTGGCCCTTCACTTTCCCCATGACATAGAGAAAGTCTGGAGTGAGGACAAAGGGAACCCTCTCTCTACTTACACCGCAAAAGCTCTTCGTATTTCCCAGAATGTGGCCAAAGTCAATGTGAAACAGATTTCCTGTAGATGAAAAAAAACTCCTAAGTCTCTAAGAAGGATGGCCAATCAGCATGATTGTACAACATTCATTCATTCATTCATTATCTTCCGCTTTATCCTATATTAGGGTCGCGGTGGGGCTCCCCATGCTCATCCAGGATAAAACGTCTCGGGCGCTGCGCAGATACACTCAGGACAGGGCGCCAATCCATCGGTGGGCACACACTCACTCACTTAAACACACTCTATATGGGGCAATTTGAAGAACTCAATTAACTTGATCCATGTTTTTGGACTGTGGGAGGAAACCGGAGAACCCGGAGGAAACCCACGTGGACACGGGGAGAACATGGAAACTCCACCCAGATGGGGATTCCCTAGAGCGGAGAGGCGAACGTGCTAACTACTAAGCCACCGTGCCACCTAAAACCAAACATAAGTTAAGAAAATATTTTTGATTGTGTGCAGCCTGCTGGATAAGAGGTTAGTACATTCGCCTCTCAGCACTCAGGACCCAGGTTTGAATCTCGGTCTGGATGGAGTTTCCCTGTGTTTTGGTTCTTCAGCTTTCTTCCACAGTCCAAAAAACTGTGATTCAAGGCATATTTGCTGCTTAAAATTGCCCCATGTAGGGTGTGTATGAGCCTGTGTGAGTGAATGTGCCCTGTGATGGTTTGGCGCCATCACACACACACACACACACATGACCCTAGTAGAGGTTTAAGTGGAAGATAAGGAGATGAGATGATTTTTTTTTGGATTGTAAAGATAAATATAAATTAACAAAATAAATAAGCCACTGTGTACATTACATGAATGTTTTCATTATTTAAGTCCTTACCTTGATTTGTAATCATTATATTGTCATTGTGTCGATCACCTATGCCCAGCACATATGTGGCCACACAGTAACCAGCACATGATGTCACGAACATCTCCATTGCTTGGTAATGCTAGCAAAATCATTAAAAAAAGAGAACATAGTATTTTGGGTCTTTAATAATTACAAGTATATCCATGTCTGATTACATGAAGAACATATTTTTTACCTTCTCCTGCAGTTGACATTTTCCTTTAAGCCAGTCAAACAAGGCATTATTTTTGAACGCCCCTATTGTTCCACCTTGGTTCATCTGAATAGTAGCAATTGTAGCCGCATTTCTTACAATCTCAATCATACCTGCATTAGAGTGAAGAAATAGACACTGTTTGAATATATTTTTTACTTAATTTGGTCTTCAAACAATATGGTTCTTTAAATATACCTATTTGATATCCGGTCGATATGCAGCCATACGGCAACAGATTTAGATCCAAGCAATTTTCCTGCCAAATCGAGTCCATTACCATAAGTGTCTACAAGGGAAAACAGACCAGGTTCATTTTTTATTTGCAACTTGTAAAACTTTAAGAAAATGATGAAGCATATATAAAAAGATAAAACATATACCTGTATGACAAGCATGTCCTGCCTGAGGTCATCACCTTGTTTGAAGATTATACCAACTGGAGGACCAACTGGTCCCTCTGACTTGATGGAGGCAAATTCCAGCCACAGTGGCTTTTTCTTGGAAGCCATCACTTTACAGTCCTTTAACTAAATAAACAGTTAAAAAAGAATCACTGGCATTTAAAAGATGAATCGGTTTGATATCATGTAACTCGGTTTGATATCATGTAACCTGTAACAAGGATCATTTAAATATCAACTACAAAAAACAAGATCTTAATATTCAACTGTTTTAACCCATACTGAAAAAACTCTGGCACAGTCCGGCTGAGATAGACATGGAGTTCCTGACAAAAGCATATGTCTCTGCAAAAATTTATATAAGCTTCACATTAAAGCCACTTTTAAATATTAGATGTCTCTTTTTATATGCATTGATGCACTTCCTTTCCATCAAAAATGTTTATAGGTAACAGTCTTAAATATGCTTTTCATTATTAGGGCAGAGTTTATTATCTGTTTTTTTCAAAAGCAAACTTAAGCATGTTCTCATCTGACCACAAAAACTATACACCCCAATACATATATATTGTATATGGCTTCACCAAAGATTAAGGTTAAGCCGTTGTTAGCGTTGGTATTTTTTTTATTTTGAGGACCTAATATTATAATAGTTAAACTTTTAATAGTTTTAAGGGCTGTGTTTGTGATATCCTTGTATAAATTTTTGAATTTATTTAATTTTTTTTTATGGTTTTTCATGTCACATTCTATTGTTTTTTTATATTTACAAACTACAGATAGTTTTGTCAAATTATTTTGGTACACTACCTTTTATTTTTGTACTGTATTTTTTTAAAATGGACATTTTTATCAATTTTGTGATTAAAATAAGTATTGAATTGCATAGGGTACGTTATACAAGTGGTTAGAAACTATGTGTTACTATAAACTTACAATTAGCATGCCTGCTTTCACTCGTGGATCAAAAGGCACCTGAAAGTCAGAAGGAAAACTATACTCCTGCAATATGTCTTGCAGTTCTTTAGCAGCTAAAGAACAAAGAAAAAATATATTTATATTTTTTGTTACTTTATAACACAATATCTGTCATGCAATGTAATATAAATTATATGCTAATTACCTTGTGGTGAAAGAGTAGATTTTTCTGGGTAAAGTATTTTCACCCTGATAGCCACCTCATGCAGCATATTGACTACCTGAACTTGATGCTGGAAACTTGACAGCATTGCTTCACCACAGCCCAGGAGGTAAGCCTCCAATATAACTGCCATACGCTGACGAAAAAATAGACAACCTGCCACCTCACTCTTCAAGTACCAGAAGAAAAAATGTCCTACTCGCTTGCTCTGTTTCAGAGAAATAAAAAATAAATATATAAATAAATGCCTTGATGCCTTCAGACTTTTCTACCTGCAACAACATATGCATAACATTTATAATATAAATATATATATATATATATATATTTTTTTTTAAAAAAGGTGACCTACACGCAAAGCCCTTTGGATTAGGAATCTTGCCAGGCAACTGTCATGATATGGCTCTACCTTTAGAGTCTGTGGAATATGTTAAATATATGAATTAAAAAATGTTATACTATGGAAAAATATAAAACCACATAAATCTGTTTGTTAGGGAACCCTGTGGACAAAAATATAGAAAAGAGCAACAACAACAACAACAACAACAACAATAATAATAATAATAATAATAATAATAATAATAATAATAAGGGTAGCACATACCCCTATCAGATATAAAATCATGTAGTAAGGATAAGAGTAGAATATGTATGTTACAGTATGTTAAGGGAACCAGCTTAAAATAATGCATTACAAATAATAACACCTGCAGGTATAATTTGTATGTATCTTAGTACAAGTTACATGATTGGCTTAGTGGTTAGCACATTTGCCTCTCAGCACTAGGGATTCCCGGTTCAAATCCTAATCTGGGTGGAGTTGCCATGTTCTCCCCGTGTCCGCGTGGGTTTCCTCCGGGTTCTCCGGTTTACTCCCACAGTCCAAAAACATTGATTAAGGTCAAATGAGTTCTCCAATTTTCCCCATATAGAGTGTGTCTGTGTGAGTGAGTGGCCATGCCTGTCCTGGGTGTATCTGCCCAGCGCCCGAAATGTTCTCCCCTGGATGGGCATGGGGAACCCCCTGCGACCCTAGTAGAGGATAAAGCGGAAGATGATGGATGGATGGAAGTTACATGATGTTCTGTCACAGCCATCAAACCAATTTTATTGTGGATGTTAACCTACCTGGACAAGTTGCAGCAGGTACCTAAGTACCTCCTCATTAGACATCAACTCCAATCTCTTGACAGCAAGACCCCTAACAAGTTCATCAATATAGTCAACACTAAGTAGCTCCAATGCCACATGCAGTTCCAAGTCCTCAGGTTCCCAGTGACTTAGTAGCCAGTGAACGTCCTGAACAACGCTAGGATCGAGCCAGTCTACTGTACGAAGAAACTGTGGGAGATTTGAAGCATAACGCACACTCTCCTCTCTCAGCCTTTTGAGAGAATATTTGCCTGAGGAAACCAAAGTTTGTTGGCTGGATCCTGATACATTATTATGTGATCTGGCATTTGCTGATGAGGACACTTCATTAAAACGCATTGCAATACTGGATGTCCTGCTATGAGGTAGGACAACTGGAAAGCTGTACCGATCCAACAGAAAGGTAATTGCCATGGATTTAGTCACATCAGGGTTGGTGGTTGTGGACAGCTTATCTGCCTCATAGTTAAATGCCTCTTCTTCCTTCTCTGGAAAAGGCCACATGTTCAATGTGTGTGGACCTTGACTCAAGAGAGATCTATGATCAATCAGCTGAAGGTTTACAAAATACAATACTTTTCCTTTTCCTTTCTGATAATCCGGTACTTTGGATGAAGTCGTTGGGGACTTTGATTCTTTAGTAGGGGAATCAGTACTGCTTGAATTAATAGTGAACCCTAATTTAGCCCCACGTGGAATATTATTTAGTGGTATATCAAACTCTAGCCATGTATTCCACAGGACTTCTTCAGCAAAGTCTTTCGTTGAGGAACAAACTGAAGATACAACCTTGCTACCATAAATTATTGTAGCCTCTACATAAACCTGGTCAAGGACTTTGTATGGCAAATCTTGAACATCAAATCCTAGGAGTTTCACTCTTAAGTTTCTCTTGCAATCCCAAAGTGAAATCATCACAATTTCTTCTACTTCTTTTCCTTCAAATGCTATTTCTTCATGAGAACTAGAAAGACCTGTGAGACTGTCAACTTGGGGCCAGTACTCCTTTCTTACTGAATCATCCGAAAGCGATGCCAAGGGAACTAGTTTAAGGTGAACCTCCATCACATTTTTCAGACAATGTCTGACCCAAAGAAACTGTGAAAGTTGATTTGCTCCAGACAGGAATTCCTCTCTGCCACACACTTTGAGGACATGACTCTCTGACCATGTTTTAAAAGACTGAGCTTCTGAGGTCATTCCTTCCCAAATAATCTGAAGCAGATCGACCGGAGTATTACACAAATCGGCTTTAATACTTATACTTGTGCTATTAAAATGCAGTGTAACTGATAGTTTACGTTTGAGATGATCTGGCTGCCCATTTGGAATGGGTGCAGAAGTGGTCCACGGCTCTGTGGCATATGCTACAGGGTCCCGCCTACTTAATTCCTCCTTACGAGGTGTGGCAAATTTCCGGCGGGTAAAGCTAAGTTCACTTAAACGATTGCCTGCTGCAGAGTCCAAATCGTAACCAATTAGTTCATTCAAAATGCGCTGGTAGGCCAACCTTTCCTGTGAAGTTTCCTGCTTTGCTAAGACAGTGATCCAGACAGCCTGGAGGCCTTCACTGTCCTTACACCATGGAGCATCCAGTGTTTGCAGCACTTGAAAATCATCGTAAATCTCATACATTTCATCACCCTTTGAGTAAAGCAGACTGTACTTTTCAGGGTCCAGAAGCCCGAATGGATCTGCAAGCCTGTTATTTTCTTGTACAAGCATGCAGAGCTGCAAACGAAGCTGATGTACTGTGCACTGGGGAGGTAGTTTCACTCGTATTGCTTTGGGACCTCCTGCTTTTATTGGCTCCCTAGTGGGTACCTTGCACATAAACACTAGACAGGGTTCACAGTACACATTTTCAGATGCCATTTTGAGTGTGGTGACTTTTTTTTGAGGTTTTTTAAATTTTCTTTCCATAATACCTGAAAATGAAATTAAAGGGTAATGTAAGAATAAAATAAACAAATTAAAACTAGGACATTGTATATATTAAGAAGTCAAGGTCAATGTCTTTTGTTGACAATGTCAAACTGTCTTTTGTCACAACCACATTAATGCCAAGGTAAGTGCGCATAGAAAAAATAAAAAGGCAAAACCGGTATTTCTCCCATCGATGTTTCCAGTTGTATATTCAAGCAACCCTGTGCTACTTCGATTAAAGTACAAGCCCAAATGTTTTTTGCTCCTTAAGAACACAGAAATATGCAACATGGGGTTTAAAAGTACTGTTCACATAAATAGATACAACTGAATAAGATACGTATAATGTACAAAATAATTTATATCATAAAGAATTTGCTGGCACAGTGGCGCAGCTTTCTTTGTGGAGTATTAATGTCTTTCTGTTGCTAATCCGATGGCCTCCCAGATTCCAAAGACATGCTGATGGGGATATTGGAGATTGTAGTTACTCCCCTGATTGGATTGTTTGGAATCTATAGTGGAGGAAAGACCTGTTGACTTACTTCATTAAAAGTCTGTAGCAATAGTGCATACACACATAAGATGATTGCTCTGTTGGGGTTACCTTCCTGGTAATTAAAGTAATAGTTAAAAAGCATACTTACATCACAAACCTAAAAATGCCAGTTGTTGAAATATAAATTGAAGTTAATACTGCATAGAAAAAGTAACTGTCATTTCTTACCTGTGCTTTCTCTTTGAGTGTACTGAGTCTATGTCATGTGTGCTTATGACTTCCCTCACAGTAAAAAATTACTATTATGGGAAAGCTTACACTGTTACTTCCCCATTCCTTTCACCTGTAAGGAAGGACAATGGTTTTTTTATGTATTTCCTTCAGTTGCTGCGACACTATTGTGTTTAAAGTAAACAAAATTCTGATTTAGAAATGCCAATTAATAACACAAACTTACAATGCATGTTCTTAGCGAACAATAAATAAACAAACAGCAATACAGCATCTAATAGTTGTTTTGTTTCAACCATACCTGAACATAAATTAACAAATGAACACATGGTTTGTCTAGCTAGAATACTGACAGGAATAAATATACCCTGGTTCTTATATGTTACACCAACAGATATCAGTGATCCATACCTACTAATAAAAATCCATCCATCCATCCGTTATCTTCCATTTTATCCTCTACTAAAGAAGCGGAGGGGGTTCCCCATGCCCAATCAGGGGAGAACGTTTCAGGTACCGGGCTGATACAGCCAGGACAGGGCGCCAATCTATTGCTGGGCACACACTCACTCACATACACACTCTATATGGGGCAATTTGGAGAATTCAATTAACCTTAATCCATGTTTTTGGACTGTGGGAGGAAAC
This sequence comes from Corydoras maculifer, assembly GCA_019802435.1. Taxonomy (NCBI): domain Eukaryota; kingdom Metazoa; phylum Chordata; class Actinopteri; order Siluriformes; family Callichthyidae; genus Corydoras; species Corydoras maculifer. Next base: position 1,823,796 of record JAFMOD010000550.1, on the reverse strand, counting down.
CGGAGAACCCAGAGGGAATCTACATGGACACGGGGAGAACATGAAAAATCCACCCAGATTGAAATTCAAACCGGGAATCCCTAACACTTTCTGACTTTTTACAGTCAGTAAATTGTTAGGTGTTTTCTGAAAAAAGTAAATTCAAAAGAGCTGGCTCCAATTTCCATAATTAATTATGGTATCTGTCCTCTTTTTCCTCAAATAAAATTACCTTTACTTTGTGTAGTTGATAATACATGACAAGGCTTACAGAATAAACATAGAAACAACTGACTGACAACTGACTAACATGAAAGTGTAAGGAATGGTAATAAATAGAGGAAGTTCTCAACTGTGGTCTGACATCAACATTAGGAGTGGAATGCTGTTGAGTCTACAGTTTAGTTTGTGCAAATTACATAGTGTTTTATAGAAGTAGGTCACTGGAAATGAGGAAACAATTAAATTATGTCGTTTTTTTTCTTCCTCTTCATCGGTAAACACTGTAAAGCGAACAAAAGTTGATAAGGCTGGAAACCATTCATTCATTCATTCATTCATTATCTCCCGCTTTATCCTATATTAGGGTCACAGGGGATTCCCCATGCCCATCCAGGGGAGAACGTTTCAGGCGCTGGGCAGATACACCCAGGACATCACTGGACACACACTCACACACACAGACACACTCACAAACACACTCTACATGGGGCAATTTGGAGAACTCAATTGACTTGATCCATGTTTTTGGACTGTGGGAGGAAACTGGAGAACCCGGAGGAAACCCACGCAGACACGGGGAGAACATGGAAACTCCACCCAGATGGGTATTCGAACCGGGAATCCCTAGTGCTAGAGAGGAGAACGTGCTAACCCAGATGGGTATTCGAACCGGGAATCCCTAGTGCTAGAGAGGAGAACGTGCTAACCACTAAGCCACCATGCCGCCGGCTGGAAACCATATAATTAAAAAAAAATTTTTTACCTTTTAAAACATGTCATTTGCAGAGAGACTGCAAGACTGCAGAGAGTGACCAACCCAGCAGAAGAAATCATTGGCTGCTCCCTGCCTTCCATAACCTCCATCTACCACTCCAGCTGTCTCAGCAGCACCAGAAACATCCTAAAGGACAATACCCACCCCGGCTTCAACCTTTTCAACCTGCTGCCTTCTGGCAGAAGCTACAGGTCCATACTGGCCAAAACAAATAGACCCAGGGACAGCTTCTTTCCCAAAGCCATCATAATATTAAATGGGAACCTGCACTAATTGACACATTACATGTTTACACATTACATGTCTTTGCACAATACATTTTTGCACAGTTTTTTTAACGTCTTTATCTATTGTTATTTTTCTATTTATATATTACACCGTCGCCTCTCAGCTCTAGGGATTCCCGGTTCGAATCCCCATCTGGGTGGAGTTTCCATGTTCTCCCCGTGTCCGCGTGGGTTTCCTCCGGGTTTTCCGGTTTCCTCCCACAGTTCAAAAACATGGATCAAGTCAATTGAGTTCTCCAAATTGCCCCATGTAGAGTGTGTTTGTGTGTGTGTCTGTGTGTGTGCCCAGCGATAGATTGGTGCGATCCTAATATAGGATAAAGCGGAAAATAATGAATAAATGAATATTACACCGTGTGCACTTTAAGGAGGAGTTAAAATCTCGTTGTATGATGTATACTGTGTATGCAGGATATTCATTCATTCATTATCTCCCACTTTATCCTATATTAGGTTGCGCATGCCCATCCAGGAGAGAACATTTCGGGCACTGGGCAGACAGAGCCAGGACAGGGGCGCCAATCTATCGCTGGGCACACACTCACTCACTCACACACACAAACTCTATATATGGCAATTTGGAGAACTCAATTGACATGATCCATGTTTTTGGACTGTGGGAGGAAACCAGAGAACCCGGAGGAAACCCACGCAGACACGGGGAGAACATGGAAACGTCATCCAGATGGGGATTCAAACCGGGAATCCCTAGCGCTGAGAGGCGAACGTGCTAACCACTAAGCCACCGTGCTGCCTGTATGCAGGATATATATGACAATAAAGGCTTTCTCTATTCTATTCTAATGGAATTAAATCAACTGCAATTTGGTTAACTTAATTTGTTTTTTAAATAAAAGTCATTTAAGTTAACTCGGGATAAGAACTCGCTGAATCCACCTGCTGCCGGTAATCTGCACCTGGTAATTACAGACAGCTGTTTTAGGTTTGCCACCATCATGAGGGCAAGTTTTTGCTAAAGCTTTTCCGCCGCCTATTGGCTGACTGTGCAGACGTCACATCGTAGTAACAACGGATAACTGCTCACCTGTTGGAATTTGTTTTAAATTATATGACTGCGTCTGTATTACAGCAAACTGCTTCAGAAAATATTAAATTTACTTTTAAACTAAGATTTTAAACAGTAAATCTGCACAGGTGTAATAGCATTTATTTGTTTGATCTCTGTGCCAAATTTTTAAAGTAAAAAAGAAAAGCCGGAGAGTTATGGACCAAAGTGAAGGTGAGTTTAAATAATACAGAACTTCTTACTGTTACAGTTTACTTGCATTATACTGTGTGTGTGTGTTTTAAAATAGCTCAAAAACCAGAATCTTCCTCATGGATGTCAGTTCCGTGTGAAAAACTAGAGAGTGTGGATGCTGGAGCATCAGGTAATTTTTGTTTAAATCACTAAGTGGATACAGTTGCAAAAAATGACTCCTGTGACACCGTTTGATTTCTTTAAATAGGCCAAACAAAACCAAATTCACCCAAACTGTGGCTGTGCAAGTTTGGCAGGCGCCCGGTAGCTACCGTTCGGCCTATGAGAATACCAGCACGTCCAAACCCTGAAATGAGTAAATGTCACTGTTCTTTATTAAGCTTTATTCATGTTATTCTTCTTGCTGATGATCTCATGTGTGGGTTTTAGGTGAAAATATGCAACTTGATTCATCATCAAACCTTGATGACAATGTGTTACCTTCAAGATCAACCTCAGTTATTTCTCTTGAACCACCAGGAAGGTTTTGTCTAATTTTATTATTTTCTTCACCCTTTGTATTTATGTTTAGGTCTAATTACCATATTTTGTTCTTTGCACAGTAAACTATCCATATTGTTTTAAAATCAACAAGTTTGGAATAATCTGTCCTTTTAATAAAATAATAAATCCCTGCCATATTTCTAGAATACCTGCATTTGTCACAACCAGACCAAGGCTAAGGCGAACACGCAATTATACTCAAATAAAACCTTTCTCCTTTGATGCCCATGACCTCTTGCGAAGAGTAGCACGTGAGCGAAGACTGAAGGCGCTAAGACTGATGCGTGAAAGCCTGACATCAGTTAGTAGACTTTTTTTTTAAAACTGTTTTTTAGTTTTAGAAAAGTAATTTATATTTTTTTTTTATGAAGTTTGTTTAATGACCATGTTCTATATCATTTGGTACTGTGAGTAAAACATTTATGTTGCTGGTAGGTTCCACAGTTCAAAGCAAACCCAGTAAGGAAGTACAAACCACTGGTTCAGGCATCTGGGTCTCGTCTGCTCACGATTCCTAAAAGCCCTTTCTCTCGACACACAAGTACATGACAAATCGTTTTCTAGTGTATAAAGCTGTTTAGTGTGTTGCTACAATGTAGTTTTAAATGTTTTGTATAATAAAAATGTCCCTATTTAGTTTGTTTCCTTGTTTAAATAAAAATATTATATTCAACTTACTTTAATAGAGTTTATAAAATTTGTTTGTCAGATGTATATGTGCAACCTGTAAACATTTGTTTTCAACCTGGAATCAATTTGATTACAATAACATTAACACATTAATTCAAGTCATTTATTTACCTTGGATAAATGGTCGTATTGTATTAGTTGAAACCTTTTACCTGTTTAATTTTGAATGTGGAAAATTCATAGAATTTAGACCTGAAAGAAAACAGCAAAACAACTACTGGGTAAAAGGACTGACCATTTACATCATATACAGGACTGTTTTTAGGTGCCTTAGTGGTTAGCTTCTTCACCTCTTAGCACTGGGCATCCAGGTTCAAATCCTGATCTGGGTGGAGTTTCCACATTTTCACCACCTCTAATGTCTTTGCAAGTGGGTGTGTGCCTAGTGATGGACTGGTTCCCTGTCCTGGGTGCATCTGCCCCCCCCCCCACACCATATTGTAAGATTCCAGATTTCTTCTTTCAGTCTTCTCTAGAATTTGAGTATAAATATGGTAGCACCTTTGCTGAAAAATGCAAAAGTCAAGTGCATACAGATTACCAGACATCGTTCCCCCTTTAAAAAAAACTATTTATGTACTATATTAAAATAATGTTTCATTTTATGTGTAATATGGGTGTCAGTATGTGTGTGGGCTGCAGATACTGTTCATGTGCAAATGTATTTGACCATTAATATGACTATGACTTGCATGTCAAGAAATTTAGAACATTTTATATTTTCTTTTATGCAAAATTACCAGACAATATTTACTACAGAACTAGTCCTGCACCATTGACTACTTTCCAGGGCAGGTGGAAAAGGACAGAGGGATTTTAGAAGAGGGCACAGGGAGGGACTCTCAGCACCATTTCCCTTATTTAGTTTAAAGCATGTCTCAAGTCAGTGTCCTGCTACAGCTGCTCCTCATAAGAATGTCCCAGAATAGAGTGAGGAAAATAGGTGGTGCATTAGGGGATCAAGGGAGAGAAAGTGGTAAGAGAGACTATGATCTGCAAATGCTGCTGTCACTCACTGGAGCTTAACTTTTTAAACGGGTTGAGGTTACTGCAACTACTTAAGGAGTGGAGTTGCTTGTTAACTGAGCTGTCAGATCATTAGACCTGCTGTCTATGTGATGAAGCACCTCTACCTTATGCAGCTACTAAATATTAGCTGTTAACACCAGCACATACAGCTATTAAATATCATCTGAATTAATTTTGATATACACATATGTGTTTATATTATATTTCCTTTTTATATATATTTTTGATAGCACGGTGGTTTCGTGGGTAGCACTTTAACCTTACTGAGTCATTGTTCAGGATTGTCCACCTGGAAATTAAACCCAGGAGTGGCATTTGCATTGTATACCCATCTTTTATATAAATTCCTCATGGGACCATCCAAATATTATATACAAAAAATTTCCCTATAAATGTAAATGTGTATGTCTGTCCAGGAATGCTAGTCTGACCAGGGTGCTGCCCAGTCTTTTCCCTGAGATCACTCCAACACCCTACAATGGCTCAGAAAATAAATTCATCATATTTCAAAATGTATTCATAGTCATGCATTATTATTCATAATAAATGAATTATACATTTCTAAATTCAAATCTAAATCACAATTATAGTTAATACAGAAGTGGAATGATAAAGCAGCAGTCAACGATTTGCCTCCCAGCACATACCCACATTGACCCCCCCCCCCCCCATTTCTTTTTTTGGTGTTTGGTGTGGCATGGTCATGCAGTGGTTAACATTGCACAACAAGAAACCTCAACCCAGAAACTCATTGTTGTTATTCTAAATTATAATTAGTATATTGTATTAATATCGGGGCGGCACGGTGGCTTAGTGGTAAGCACATTCGCCTCTCAGCGCTAGGGATTCCAGGTTCGAATCCCAATCTTGGTGGAGTATTCATGTTCTCCCCGTGTCCGTGTGGGTTTCCTTCGGGTTCTCTGGTTTCCTCCCACAGTCCAAAAACCTGGCTCAAGGTCAATTGAATTCTCCAAATTGCCCCACCTATAGTGTTTCTCCGTGACCCTAAAGTAGGAAAAAGCGGAAGATAATGGATGGATGGTATTAATATTGTTTGTCTGCCTACTATCTAATGTTTTGACTGTTATGATTAAATTTATAATTTGTTTTAATATGATGTGTTTTAATTCTGTACCTAAAACACACATATTTTATAAATACAAACTCAAAAAACAAACAAACAAAAAAAAGATATATTAGTACAAAGTAAAAATGACTATTTCTAAATTCAGTTAAATAAATGAAAAAGAAGTGATGTCAATATTAAATATCAATTTTGATTGATACATATTGTAATATACAATAGTCTACAATATCTTTATTTGTCTTCCTTTTTAAAAATTTTTCTTACTTTTTAATAAATTAAGGCTTTGGGATATGTAGTGTAGATTTACATAATATTTAATATACAGTATAATATATAACTGAGCTAGAGAATTAGAATGAACATTTTGAATGTATTAAATATGCTGTTGCTTTTAAATTTTATTTATATATTTTGTTTATTGTTGTGAAGACAAAAGGTAAATTAGCAACAAGGAAAAATTTCATTACTTTATTGTGATTAGTGCATTTGTTGTGTTAAATATCCCCTATAGTAGAACATGTGATTCAGTATTTTACCACTGGATCTGTTGACAATGCATTACTATTATACATCAAATAGTTAAAGCAGATTCATTTATAAACCTGTAGTCCATGCTAAACATATAGGTTTTTATTAAATGAATGACTAACCACCAACAATGAGTGAGCTCTGGGTCAAGATGAATTCTCAAAGCCAAGGAAACTATCTGAGGATTACTACATGAAACAAGATACAGCATAGGCAGGAATCATGTGGTGACTGCTTCATTGATGTTTATAATAAACACATGGGAACCTGTTACTGTCATAAAATAAATGATTGGATAATATTATTTTGTTGTAAGCTTTGTACTAGGGCAGGTAATTCTTAAGCTGTATTAAAGACAGTTATAAGACAGTCAGCCATTTACCCGATCCATCTTATTGTCCAATGTTTTTCTTTTTATGTGTGTGTGTGTGTGTGTGTGTGTGTGTGTGTGTGTGTGGTGATGACTGTCCACCTGCTGCTGGAATCTTTGTTTATCCATTGCTAAAATAACCTCACAGTACCCCCTCCTTTGTGATAAATGGCATTGGGGTTCTTTATCTAAATATGGGTCAATAGAGTTCTCTGGGGAAGCAATGCTGTACACTGGGATGGGAGTAAGGGGTGGTACTTTAGATATAAGAAGTTCAGACATTGGTCAAAAACATCCCAGTCTAAAGCTTCTAACCCAATCCTGAAGATTTCTAGAAATAATATTGGTGGCAAGAGGGTACTTATTGGGAAAGCAATCAGCTCCCTGGTTGGACACTTAAAAAACAAAGAGAATATTCATTGTTTCTTTTTCTTCCATCAAAGATACTATAATCAACAGGCCCTCAACATGGTAAGTATGAAGGAATAGGTTTAGTAAAAGTATTATAAATGGAATAAAGTTAAGTTAGTTGACATTATTTTAAAGATACTACATCTAAGATGCTACATACGATTTGCTATAAAATCTGTTTTCCTTAAATCTTTGTTGCATGATTACATATACATTAATGGAGACTATATGAAACGTAATTCCAACAGCAAAAAGGCATTTTGTTGACGTTATTTAGGAATGTGTAGTTTTGTGATTTTACAGTTTTGTAGGATAAGTTTTGTTAATATTTCAGTAACACAGAAATGTTATGTGGTTGGTGACATTGTACATGTGTAGAAGATGCTTTTTTCAAATGTTGATTAAAGCCATTTTTCCCATGTAGACAATATATTGGCAATTTGATTATCAATCCCAATGCCAAAGGGTTAAAATAATTACATATGAGCATGCATTTTTATAAAATACCTTTTGTAAATAAATAGAATGGGTAAGGCAGTAGTTATTTCCTATGGATAAAATCTATTTGGTTTACCAGTAAACATTTTATTTCAGAAAACATGTATTAGATTAAATGTGCAAAGAAATTAGTAAATTAGTACTGTAGCATTTGCAAACATGAAGAGGTATTATCTTAATGTCTGTAACCTTCTGTATCACTCCTTGGCTGCTGCTGACATTAATTCGAGCTATATCAGTGCACTGAAAACACAACTAAGGAACGTGTTTATTTGTTATTCTGGATAATTGAGGGCCTAGGTGCATTGACGTCTTGCTGATTTATGATGGGCATGGCAACAAGAATTTAACGTCATTAATGGACAGCGAACACAAAGGCACAACATGTGATTTACATCTGACATCATTAGCAAGTTAATACCTTATTAAATTCAAAGTTTCTGTTGAAAATGATTTCATGCATTTTTGTAAGCATTAAGACCAAAGATACATTATCATAGTGTATATTATATTATAATGATTAGATGCAGGATTTCTTTAATTCCAATCAATTAAGCTTTTTTATTAAGTCAAGTACAAGGAAATATACAGCAGGATCAAGCGTCAGCGGTCGTTTGAAGTTTATAAATGAGGGTTTTGAAGGTTTATAAATTGTTATGATCTGAAGCTGGTCATCTGAAGTTTGTTTCTGAAAATATTTTATTACTAATTATATCCCATCAGTGTTTTTTTATTACTCATTTCAAGACAACAGCAACAGATATTATAAGGCCCAAATTCAGTAAAAAACGATTAGGAACATTTTGAAGAAATGAGTTTTGACCTTGAATGTGCAGAAGAAAACTATATAGAGTGTACTGACACTTCAGTCATCAATACAACTCCAAACCAAAATTATATTTTGAATTATATAATGTGCAAAAAAAAAAGCTATTTGTGATTGTTTGCTGTAAACAAAGCAAAAGAAAGTAAAAAAAATAAGTGTATGATTATATTGATCCTGTATTCATGTATGTTGTGTAACTTGTTGCAGTTTTTAAACAAAACAAAAACATTTTACTCATGAAAGCAATGAATTCTGAGTAAATTTTACTGTATTTCATACATATAGGAAAACTCTGCAGTAATGTTTATAAAGTTTGTTTTTATGTGCCTTGTTTTTTACCAGGGAGGGCACGGTGGCTTAGTGGTTAGCACGGTCGCCTCTCAGCACTAGGGATTCTCGGTTCGAATCCCCATCTGGGTGGAGTTTCCATGTTCTCCCTGTGTCCACGTGGGTTTCCTCCGGGTTCTCCGGTTTCCTCCCACAGTCCAAAAAACATGGATTAAGTCAATTGAGTTCTCCAAATTGCCCCATATTGTGTGTGTATGTGTGCGTGCCTGTGTGAGTGTGTGCTCAGCGATAGATTGGCATCCTGTCCTGGGGGTACCTGCCCAGCGCCCAAAACGTTCTCCCCTGGATGGGCATGAGGAACCCCCCCGCGACCCTAATATAGAATAAAGTGGAAGATAATGAATGAATTAATTAATTAATGTTTTTTACCACCCCTATATTAGCTTCATCTATTTGGCTGTGGTAAAAAGTTTGCAAATGCTATTTCACTTACTTCCCAATAAAAAAAAGACTAGAAAAAGACTAATTAGTGGTAATAAATTAATTTACTTTTATGGATAAATCGCACATTTTGTACTAAATTTTATACTTTACAAGCAGAATTAATTTGGGAAAAAGTAATTTAACATGATATAAGAGTGGTTTTCAAAAAAGATTTTTTAAAAATATTTAGCTTGTTTCTCTTTTTTTTCTGCTTTGTATTGCATTTATTTGTATTTATTTGTTTAATCAAAATACAATATGTTCTTCTTAAAGTTTGTTTTATAAAGATATTGGAAGATAGTTGCAACTGATTTCCCTTTTTCGGAACATAACTGTATAATCTTTGTATGAGCATAATTATGAACATTGGTTTAATATCGATATTGACTTATTACATCTCTCTTATTTTCTGTTTTGTTTTGTAGCCAACTGATGCCCAGGCTGATGCACGCTCCTTCCTAAGTGAGGAGATGATTGCTGGTAAGAGTGTTGTCCTTAATTTGGTTTCTAAAGCCAAAATTAGTTTGGAAATATATAACAGTTTTCTTTTCCTTCTATAAACACACAGGCCAAAATAATGTTACATAGGGACAATAAAAAGCAGCCAATTTAACTTGAATCCATGTTCTTCGACTGTGGGCTGAAACCCAGAGAAATCCATACAGACAAAACACATTTAGGATAAGTAGAACCTGATACAAACACATAAGAAATTATATTATTTGGGGTATCCACAAAGTCCTTTTATGACTTCAAAATTGTATTAAAAATGAATAAATGGACAGATCTGAGGTAAATCAGAAGGAGATATTGGACACCTTTAGTTGCATGAAACACATCAAGACGGTAAACAATTTTTGCCACTTTGACTGCAGTACAGTGTCATCAATTGTGGCGATGATATATATAATTGTGGCGATAATAATAATATATATATTATTTCATTTTTTGCAGAGTTTAAAGCTGCTTTCGATATGTTTGATACTGATGGTGGGGGTGACATTAGTACCAAAGAGTTGGGCACCGTGATGAGGATGCTGGGTCAGAATCCAAGCAGAGAGGAGCTGGATGCCATCATTGAAGAGGTCGATGAGGATGGTAATTGCTTGGAAATCTTCTCTTAATGCATTATTTTGTACTTACCTTTAAAAGTAACATGTAATGTGTCATATTAGGCAGTGGCACTATTGACTTTGAAGAGTTCTTGGTGATGATGGTGCAACAAATGAAGGAAGATCAGGCAGGAAAGAGTGAGGAGGAGCTATCTGAATGCTTCCGTATCTTTGACAAGTATGTGACTAGATCATATGACCTAAAATCACCAGTCTATTTGGCATCATAAGACCCTTTATTTTGGGAATAAGAAATCTTTATATGCTGATTCTTTATATAATAAACCTTCATTTACTTGACAGATTTCCAGAAATGTATGACAGTTAGATCAAAGCAATGTTTATTCCATCAGTATTAAGTCAAGTGCCATTTTTACTTTTTGTAACCCATTAAGTTAAAATAAAAACAGACATACTGTTTACAAATCTCTTAAACAAAATAGGTAATTATAATCAGTCGTTCACTGAGTTAATGCTTTATAACAGAGTCAACCAATGAATACATTATATATTCTGACACATTGTCATGATATACAGCTTTTCCGTCCTTGAGGGGTAATATTATGTAGTTAAAATGTAAGACGACCTTATGGAATGTACCCCGATTTTTAGATTTTAATAGTGACATAGAATAGGTTTAAAAGAACCATGTGGTTATAACATGCTTAATAGAAGGTACTACCAGTTATTAAGTGCTGGTAGGGTAGCAGGCCTTCTGTGTGGCTTGTGTTGTAATCCTGATGTCATCTTAAATCTCGAATCATATATTTTTTAGCTGATTTTTTCCCCTTTTTCTCAGGCAAGACGGCAGTAATCTTTTACTTGTCAAACCCTGTGTCCTTAATTTTGCCTCACAAATGTAAAACAAAAGTAAAACTACTATTTAGATTTAGATTGACTTCACCAAGCCCTAAAAGTTAAACTTTCTAAATCTGGACGTGCTCGGTGGGCATGGTCTCAACATTTAATTAGGTGTATCTGTATGGTTGTTGTGGACTGATGGGCGTGGCCTTAACTGACCTGTTTAAAAGTTAAAGTTCATTCATTCATTCATTATCTCCCGCTTATCCTCTATTAGGGTCGCGGTGGGGTTCCCCATGCCCATCCAGGGGAGAACGTCTCAGGCGCTGGGCAGATAGACCCAGGACAGGGCGCCAATCCATCCCTGGGCACACACTCACTCACAAAGACACACTCTAAATGGGGCAATTTTGAGGATTCAATTAACTTGATCCATGTTTTTGGACTGTGGGAGGAAACCGGAGAACCCGGAGGAAACCCACGCAGACACGGGGAGAACATGGAAACTCCACCCAGATGGGGATTCGAACCGGGAATCCCTAGCGCTGAGGGGCGAACGTGCTAACCACTAAGCCACCGTGCCGCCCTAAAGTTAAAGTTAAGTTACTTAAACAAAATAGGTCATTACAGTTTAGTTTTTCACTTCCTTAACACAATACTAATGTTAATAATGAGGATCGGGTTAATTATTTATTAATTTTCTCAATTAAATTATCAACTGTTAACAATCAACTAACTTGGCCAAAATAAAAGATAAAGTAATTTAGTATGTCTAATGTGCTTACACGCAAATGAGTTTGTCCTCCACAATTAACTCATCTGTGCAATAAAACACACACACAAATACACACAGAGTGAATTGAGAACATGTGTTTTGGAACAGTGGGCAGCTGTGCATGGCACCAGGAAGCAATTGGTGTTATACACAGTCATTGCACCTGGTGAGATTGGGAATCAAACCTGAGAACTCATCAAACATTGATGATTTACAAGATTTTCATACCGGGAGTTGAACCCAGGGTGCCTTGTTAAAAACCAGGAACCCAAACCCCTTATATGAGACCATATATCAGACTGGGCATATGAGACATTCCCACTAATGGAAATTGAAGTCTCTTTATTTCACATAGTTACATGTCTTTGAACTGTGGAAAAAAAACAAGAGCTTCTGGATTAAACCCACACAGACATGGGGAGAAGATAAACACATCACATAAGAAAGACCCTGTTCGCTCAGCATGGTATTTAAACCTAGACCTTCTCTATATGAGGTGACAGCACCACCCAGTGCCCTACTGAGCAGTTCCACAAATAAAATATTAATTCACTTCATTCATTCTTACAAAAATAAAGAACAGTCCTTAACAATGAATACCAATGAATAAAACTGCACATTTGTTTTGGGTGCCTACAGTAAAATTATTGTGCTTGAACCATATAACTGTACGTATTAAGCATGTGATACACACAATCTGGTTGATCATCTATCAAAGTTCTTTATTCTGACTTTGAAACTCGGTTAAGGGTCATTACTGTTTAGAAAGGGGGAATGATGAACAATGCTACCAAGCTTTACATGGAAATTTACTTTTTTTTTTTACTTCGTTAATTTTTTTTTATAATAATAATAATAATAATAATAATAATAATAATAATAATAATAATAATAATATAAGAAGAAGAAGAAGATGTGTATTAAACATTACTACATGTTTTGAAGGTATTAGCATAAACTGCCTTGCAGCTATGGTGACTGGAGAGTGATATAGCATAAACATTCATTCATTCATTCATTATCTCCCGCTTTATCCTCGATTAGGCCCATCCAGGGGAGAACGTTTCGGGCGCTGGGCAGATAGACCCAGGACAGGGCGCCAATCCATCGCTGGGCACACACTCACTTACACAGACATACTCTATATGGGGCAATTTAGAGAACTCAATTGATTTGATCCATGTTTTTGGACTGTGGGAGGAAACCGGAGAACCTGGAGGAAACCCACGCGGACACGGGGAGAACATGGAAACTCCACCCAGATGGGGATTCGAACCGGGAATCCCTAGCACTGAGAGGCGAACGTGCTAACCACTAAGCCACTGTGCCGCCCATAGCATAAACAATGAAGATAAATTATCATGATTTTAATAAGTCAGAGGTTGACGTATTATGATTAGTATTTGGTGGCATTTATTTTTTTATTTTTCATTTAAATGAAGCGCATGCATGCAGCCAAGTATAAAGTTTTAAGTTAATATCATGATGTATTTTTAAATAATCCTTCTTTTCTATTAACATTCTGAAATGCGTATGTTTTACACACATTAGGATGTTATGATGATGTCTTTTGGATTAAAAACATTGTGTTTGTTCTTCCAATGTGCCCAAACAATTGAATTGTGATTTCATCTGTCCAGAGAACATTTTTCCCACTGTATTTTATCACCTTTAAGAAAAGTGGCAAGTGACAAAATAAGTGACAAAATATTTCTTATTATGGTGACAATTTAAAAAATCATTGTGTTCTATATTAATCTCTTTTTCTGATTTAATAAAATAGAAATGGTGATGGGTTTATTGACCGGGAGGAGTTTGCTGACATTCTGCACTCGACTTCAGAGCCAATCACAGAGGAGGAAATAGAAGAACTTATGACAGATGGAGACACAAACAAAGATGGCAAAATTGACTTTGATGGTACTACAATTCATACACACAGAGAATGTTTTTTTACTTTCTTTATTTCTGAAAACATATATCATTTTTCATTTTCTGTTTTCATTTGCACATGCACACTGTTTATTATTATTATAGTAATAAAAGAAAGACTTACTTGGGGGTTAGTTGAGTTTATACATGGTTTTTCTTTCATGAAATAATTTCATGAATTCGCAATAACAACTGATGAAAAAGTTCAAGCCGTGAAGTATTTTTTTTCAGTTAACAATTATAAACTACAAACAGCATACCTTAACTATAAACTTAATAAAAGATCTAATCTAATTTATTGTGTGTTCTTATTTTCAGAGTTTCTGAAAATGATGGAGAACATACAATAGAAGTTTCACATTCCGCCCTTTGAGCTTTGGTCTTAAATCTGAACTAAGCAAGCACGTTGCAATATCCTGGAAATGTCATGGAAGAGATTTGTTTCAAAAACAATACAGAATCCATGGAAACACACAGCAGCAACATCATTTTTATCTCACTTACACCATGTTCTATAAATAACCGTCCAAACCATTTAAGAAGAATTTACTTTCTCACAACCTCCAACTGCCTCCCTGTTACCCCAGCTGCCCGTCTGTGCACCAGCTTCCTTCTGACACATGATATGCTATTTCTTCTATCTTCTTTCCTACTTTTGACCTGCCTACCCCACCCTGTAGTGTTTCTAAATAAACCAGTCTTAGTCTGCCTTTTATGTCTTGTTGTGCTCGTAATTTAACGCCCCAACCTCTTCTCGTTACATTTGGCTAATGCTTTTAGTTTGAAAGATTCAGAGTAGATTTATTACATATTAGTTGCTATTGTTCACCATTTATTCATATATATTTTATAAACTATTCTGGTTCTCACATCTGTACTGGAGTGTTTCAGTTTAATCTTCACCATCTCATTAATTCAGTGCAAAATTCCAAACACCAACTTTCTTCCATTATGCTTTTAAGAGCAGCTTCAGATACTGTCATATACATAATATTTCTCCTTGTTAACTGTTACAGGCATGATCTTGTCATTAATGGAGATTTTTCAATTCTCTTTTTTGTCTCAAAAAATTTATAAGAGTAATATTTAGTGTTATATATAATGTTTTCTATCTATACTTACCTATCAAAGAAGGTTATCTACATGATTGCCACAGCCCATGCTTCACCAACTCTATTGAATGAGGTGACACAGTTGTTATCCAGAAAGCATAAAGAAAAGAATGAAACAACCATTACATTAGTTTTTTTCTTCATGCTGTTCACCCATACAATCCCTTGATATCAGTAATCAGTAATGGAGCATTTTAATTCCAGTGTTTCTCCAGTCCTCTGTCTCTGACTTGCTTAAAGGCAGGATAGCATTTCTGCAGTAGTGGGCACCACCTTGTCTTTTTAAAACATTGCGTTTCTGATGAAGTGTGCACAGTTCACCCTCCCCTTTACCGCCCTATTAAAAGTTGGGGCTTTTACTCACACTGCTTTACACGTAGCCACTTTTTTTTAGACAAATTCTCCTTTATTAATACACTAACCTTTGAGGACCAATCAGGAAACACTCTCCATAGAAGGAGGGTGAGATCTGAAAAATTGCATGGGTTACCTGCACTGATTTCTTCTTTTTTTTCTTCTGGAAAGGGTGGGATGTTGCTTGCGACATCCCTAGTGGTTTAAAATCATTTGCTATTCAGGGTAACACTGAAGATCTGCATGACAGCACTTTTCGTCTGAGGTTTTTGGTTTCACTCCAGTCATGACTCGAGGCAGAGTACTTCTCTACAGAAATTATAATCAGTCGTTCACTGAGTTAATGCTTTATAACAGAGTCAACAAATAAATACATTATATATTCTGACATGTTGTCATGATATACAGCTTTTTCGTCCTTGATGGGTAATATTATGTAGTTAAAATGTGGGACAACCTTATGGAATGTACCCTGATTTTTAGATTTTAATAGTGACATAGAATAGGTTTAAAAGAACCATGTGGTTATAACCTGGTTAATAGAAGGTACTACAAGTTATTAAGTGCTGGTAGGGTAGCAGGCCTTCTGTGTGGCTTGTGTTGTAGTTCTGACTCCATCTTAAATCTTGAATCACATCTTTTTTAGCTGATTTTTTCCCCTTTTTCTCAGGCAAGACGGCAGTAATCTTTTACTTGTCAAACCCTGTGTCCTTAATTTTGCCTCACAAAGGTAAAACAAATGTAAAACTACTATTCAGATTTAGATTGACTTCACCAAGCCCTAAAAGTTAAACTTTCTAAATCTGGACGTGCTCGGTGGGCGTGGTCTCAACATTTAATTAGGTGTATCTGTATGGTTGATGTGGACTGATGGGCGTGGCCTTAACTGACCTGTTTAAAGTGTGTCTGAACTGTCCGATTACGTCTAGTCTATCTGTTGGGGTGCACACGGATTGACCACTCCTTTAAGCTCGATTGGTGGATAATAGTGGGAAAAACTAGTCCACAAACATGGTAAGAGATCAAAAAATTAAGCATGTAAACTTAAAAGCACATGATTCTTTGCTAAATCTTTGCCAGATAAATTATAAAAAATAAATAGGCTATGCACATTATGCAACTAATATTAGTTAATATTGTACACTTACCATTTTGATGCTTGATGACAGTGATTGTAAGTCTTAAAACAGAACATTTGCATGTAATTGCATTTGTATGAAATTATAAAAGTAATCATTTAAATTTGGTCTACCTGATTCTGCTGTTTTAGCACAATTGCATTTATTCCTTGCTCGTTTTATTTTGTCGTATCATCTGGCTGTTTAACTGGCTGTTGGGTGTAAATGATTTTGCAAAGAAATCACATTGCTGTTGTCATAATGCAGATTTATAGGAAACCACACGCTGAAAACTAAATTAGATGTCCGGGTGCGAGGTGATCTGCTCAGTGACATGCTTAGACGACACATTCCAAGAGATACATTTCGGAATTGCCATCTACAGGCAGAGACCTGGAGACATAAGACTTGGATCCTGTTGGTCCTTAAAATAGCAAGAATGCGCTCACCAGCTGCTTTTGCTCGGCTGCCTCAAGCTGTTAATCGAGTGAAATTACTAGACTATATAAACAAAATGATTTAAATATTGTATTAATATTTTACAAATATTTTATATAAATGATGGATCACAAAGAAGCGAACAATAGTGGGGAAAGTTCTGCTTTTTTGTACGGGCTGTGTCTGTTAAACTATGTGGATTATTTAATTGATGTTAAGTGCGTGTGTCCTGCGTTTTGTAGACTGACGCACAACAGGAGGCCCGCTCCTATCTGAGCGAGGAGATGCTTGCAGGTAAGTCTTTTATTTAAGATGCTATAATGCAATTACGTCTAATTTGGCTTAATAATAATACCTTTGAATATATTTGTGTACTTGGAACAGAGTTTAAAGCCGCCTTCGACATGTTCGACACCGATGGTGGTGGCGACATCAGCACCAAAGAGTTGGGCACCGTGATGAGGATGTTGGGTCAAAATCCAACCAGAGAGGAGTTGGCCGAAATCATCGAGGAGGTCGATGAGGACGGTATGGACATTAAACAATATAATACGATATGTTACATTAATATGACTACAAATATTATTGTTAATTAAAAAATAAAAATAAATAATCATAATAATCACAATGATAATAATAATAATAATAATAATAATAATATCTAATATCATTATCTTCTGTTTAATCCAATACTGTGAACTATATCTTAATCCTCTACTAGGGTCGCGAGGGGGTTTTGGGCACTGGTCAGATACACCCAGAACACACACACAATATAGGTGCAATTTGGATAAGGGCAATTTGAAGAAACCAATTTACCAAGAATCCATGTTTCTTGATACTAAAGTTTAAGTTTGATCCTGAAAATCAATAAATTTCTATCTTAGCTTATCTTATCAGCTGTGGGAGGAAACCGGAGACCCCAAAGAAAACTCACGTGGACACGAGGAGAAAATGGATTTGAATGTGGTTACCACTAAACCTCATAATAATAATAATAATAATAATAATAATAACATAAATATTCAAATTATTACTGTTATTATTAGTAGTATCACCATCATTAAATGCACCAAAACCATTCAAAACTGAATGCCCTACTTGTTAACCTTAAAAATAGTATTCTGTAGTGGAAAATAATATGTTGTCTTACAAAAATATGAAGACGGTATGGATACATGTAACAAACAGAGAGCAAAGTTGATCAGGGCACTTTAGTGCTTATTGTGCTTTATTTATAAATATATTTGCTTTGAATATACTGATTTTTTTATGGTGTAAAATTCAAGGTAGCGGAACTATTGACTTTGAGGAGTTCTTGGTCATGATGGTGAGGCTCCTAAAGGAGGACCAGGCTGGCAAGAGCGAGGAAGAGTTGGCAGAATGCTTCCGTGTGTTTGACAAGTAGGTAACTTAATAATTTCTGGAAGTATTATGGCAGAAAATGACTTCCTATAGGCGACTTGTAACTTATGTCCTTTTGTCCAAAGGAATGCTGACGGCTACATCGACAGGGATGAGTTTGCAGAGATCATCCGCAGCACTGGCGAGGCCATTACAGAGGAGGAAATCGATGAGCTGCTGAAGGATGGAGACAAAAACTCAGACGGCATGCTGGACTTTGATGGTATGAGAACATCCTGTGTGACCATTAGCTGAACAATATGATGATGTGTACTGGTTTATAACAGAATACTATGCGTTTTGTTCTTCCAGAATTCCTCAAGATGATGGAGAATGTGCAGTAAAATAGACTCATGGACATTCCTCTTCCCTTTGACCCTCTGACAGCTCAACTTTCTCCCCCAAACTAACTTATGACCCTCCACCATCCAGTCCACTCCTTTTCGAGCCTTCATCTTGACACAGCTACTTCACTCCAACTGACAAATCAATACCTGAATAACGTCTGCCGATGTGCATCACATGATACTTATGGGATATGGCCAATCTGCATGTTCCTGCAAGAACAGATGAGCCGAGGTGTGATGTGTGGTTCACTGAACCATGATAATTTGTTGCTATGAACACCAACAGATCTTTATACAGTAGACTGCACATCGCTGAGCGTTTTAGTCTACATTTAGACTAGATCAGCAGCATGTTATCGCTGCCTAGACCAATGCTGAAACATCCACACTGTATTTAACCACATGCTTGAAAGAACAGAATAAAAGTGAAAATACATGATTGTGTTTAGTTGGTCTGATATTTGTAAGGTTTTGCTCTGAGGAGAATGCCAATAAAGCATTTTTTTTCTTTTTCCCCTCTAGTGTTATTGACCCAGTGAAGATTTAAGATCACCACTTATTTAAATAAGTAATGTATTCTTCTAAAAAATATAATATATAATATGGTCTATACACTCATATTTGGCAATAACGCTCTGACATAAGATAAGATAAAGCTTTATTTGTCCCACAATGGGGAAATTCACATTTCTCAGCAGCAGATACAGAGGAAGGTGTAGGGACTGTAGCTTAAAACTTTTCCATATTTCTGCACAATTTTAAACACAGGATTTTAATACTTAATACTCTACTAGGGTCACAGTCTATAAGGGGCACTTTAAAGCATTTCATTTACCTTGAATCCATGTTTTTGGACTGTGAGAGGAAACCAGAGAACCCGGACATTGGAGAATCATGGAAATTGCACCCATTGGGATTCAAAACTGGATCCTCGGCACTGAGGGGCGAATGTGCTACCCACTAAGCCGCCGTGCCATCCAATCAGTCAATAAATGATTGAGAAAAACAACCCAATATCACACGATCTGTAATTAGCTAACATATGTGTACTTTTAGAAGAAGATCATTTGAAAATCACTTAATCAACATGATTACAATCAGGTGTGAGTGGGCTCTGTTTCATTTTAAAAAAGTTTATCAGTCTGATCTTCACCGTGTTTGTGGGAGTGTTTTGTGGTGTGAACAAAGGAGATTTGTGAGGACTTGCTATTGTTCATCAGGTTCCAAGAGGTTACAGAACCATCTTTAAAGAATTTGGGCTTTACATCTCCCCAAGAGAGATTAACCAAACTAAATCCTGCCAAGAGAAGGGCAGGCGGCAGTTGAGACTGCAACACAATGCAAGGTAAATAAAAGGCCTTTTACACTTTTGTAAATTTAATGAGGTTATCAGAGAATACTGAACAATAGTGTGTGGCAGTATTGTAAATAGGGTTCTGCTCTTAATAAAAAAAAATCTGAAGGTTCGTTTGTGGATAAATAAAACCCAAATATATTTTTTGTTTTACAAGAGTACTGTTATTCATTCATTCATTATCTTCCCCTTTATCCTCTATTAATGTCGCGGTGGGGTTCCCCATGCCCATCCAGGGGAGAACATTTCGGGCGCTGGGCAGATAGACCCAGGACAGGGCGCCAATCCATCGCTGGGCACACACTCACTCACACAGACACACTCTATATGGGGCAATTTGGAGAATTCAATTGACTTGATCCATGTTTTTGGACTGTGGGAGGAAACCAGAGAACCTGGAGGAAACCCACGCAGACACGGGGAGAACATGGAAACTCCACCCAGATAGGGATTCGAACCGGGAATCCCTTGAGCTGAGAGGCGAACGTGCTAACCACTAAGCCACCGTGCCGCCGAGTACTGTTATGTTTGGAAAAATAAAAACAATGCATTAAAACAAAAAAACAAATTCCATTTGTTAAACACAGTGGTTGTAGTATCAGGGTTTGGGACTATTTTGCTGCATTTAACTTTTCTTTAATGATTTGGACAGTAAGTTACCAGTTCATCACTAATTATTTTTACTAATAATGCCTCCATTTAAAAAATCTAACATAAGTCATAACTGGAAAACATGCTATTGTACTGTTAAAAACCGGCAGAAACTACAAATTTTAAATATGGAAACAAAACTGACTGCTAATGACTTTTTTAATTTTGCTAACACTAACATAGAAGATTTTTTTCCTTAAACAATAAAATAAATTTTGCAGCAACTATTCCAGACCAAAGTCTGTTTCCACTGCTGCTGTTAATAATTAATGTAAATGCATAGTTAATGATGAAGCTACTGATTACATGGTGGCTTAATGGTTAGCACATTCACATCTCAACACTGGGGAGCCATGTTCAAATCCCAATCTGGGAGGAGTTTCTATGTTCTCCCAGTGGGCTTCCTCCAGGTTAAAGGTAAATTAAATTAAATTGCCCCATACAGAGTGTGTTTGTGTGTGTCTGTGATGCCCGAACCGTTCTCCCCTGGATTGGCATGTGGAATAACCTGTGACCATAGTAGAGGACTAAGCGGAAGATAATAAATAAATGAAAGAATATTAGCATGTAACAGTTTTCAATGTACACACATGTTAGAACATCACAAGTTTATTTGCAAATGTACATAAAAGTTACATTTTCATGTCTGATGTGAGAATTACTTCAACCATTAAGTTGTAAAAAAAGATATAAACAGTAAACAGTCAACGTTAAACAGCTGCATTAAATAAAATGAAATGTTGTTTTTTTTTTTACTAACAGATGGCAACAGATCCTAAAATTATGTTAATGATGCAGGATGGTGAGTTTTGTCTTAAAACATGTCCATAAAACTCCCTCAGATATGAAGGGACAAATTCAAAATGAAATGAACAGCACCAGTCAAAAGTTTGGACACACCTCTTCTGTTTCACTTAGTGTAAAGATAGACTTTTGCAGTTTTCCATCTGTTTGTGGACTACAGCACATACTAATGGCCAGGACCCCAATAGTAGCACCACAGAGCAGGTATTATTTGGTTGGTGCATAATTTCTGTGTCACTGAAGTGCTTAAATTAAACTTCAGTAACACCCACTCACTGCATCAGTGTCACTGCAAACCTGACAATTAACAATACACCACCCAAATTGGACCTGTTCTGTGATGATTCTGACCAATAGAGAACTGAGAACCACATGAACAAAAAAGTGATATACTACAGCCTGTAATAACATCTACATCTATAACATAACCATATAGATGGACTTTAGTTTAGCCTATCTAAACTAAAGTCCATCTATATGGTAAGTAAAGAAAATAGATAGTGGAGCAAGAAGGAGGTGTGTCCAAACTTTTGAATGGAACTGTATATAGTAGGAGTTCAGGATCCATAGTTGGCTTCATCAAAGGCTTTGCGAGCTCTCTTCAGCTCCTCGTTCATAGTCAGCAGATCTTTCACTCGTGCGAACTTTCTGGGATCTTTGCGGATAAGGAAGACGATGTCCTCCACCTGAACGCGGCCTTGGCGTCCGATCGACATGGCTTTGTGCGTCATCTCCGTGATGAACTCGATCACCAGGTCCTCCAGAATGTCCACAGACTCAGTGTAGGGGTTCTGATCGTCTCCAAAGCCGTACATCATACAACGCAGCTCCTTCGAGAAGAGTCGCTTCCTTCTGCCGTGTCCCGATTCCACGCCGTTTCCCCCTTCATCCAACTCCTCATCAAAGCCGGGGTCCTCTTCTTCCTCCGCCATGTTTACACTGAGACCGAGAAAATATGTTACAAAATACGGGGGGGGGGGGGGGGGGGGGGGGGGGGGGGGGGGGGGGGGGGGGGGGGGGGGGGGGGGGGGGGGGGGGGGGGGGGGGGGGGGGGGGGGGGGGGGGGGGGATATATATATATATATATATATATATATATATATATATATATATATATAACAGGTTTTCATTTTACTTGTTCACATAGAACCTCAAACACTGAATAAGAATGCTTAATTTATTAAATAAAAAACGCTTGGATTCTGAATTCTACACACATTTTACTAAAGACAAGTTTAAAATTTTAAGTTTAATTGTCATTTACACTACAGGATGTGCATTGAATGTGCATTGAAATGTGCATTGTGGTGAGATTTACACACTACAGTAAACATAGTGTATATATACACATCTAGTAAAGTGACTTCCCATCCCAGAACGTTAGGCTAGATAATGGATGGATACTGCATAGTTTGTAATATGGTTAAGCTATAAATCTATATTCAACGTATATACATTTGATATATAACCTACAGATTTCACGACTGAATCTGGCAACCAAATCAGTTATATAGGAAATCCGGTTATTCGCGCCAGTGTGTTTTCCTTAGAGCGCCACCTAAAGCATTGACTTCCAAAAACTACTTTTGAATTGAAAACATTCACATTAAAGCAGAGCGCTGCAGTGATTAGTTTTCAGGATGTTTCCTGTAATTGTTGTAAACTATAAAAAACTTGACTCTTGTTTTCTATAAACATCACAACATGCACTTCACAGACACGTACGAGGAACAAACCTTCTGCACTTTTACAAACGCCGAGCTCTAAATTACTTCCTGTCGAACGTTAAGGTCCCTACTTGGATACAAGGTGCACTGTTTCCTGCCCTAAGTAGTGTACTCGGGTAGGGAGCGGCAAGGCATTTGGCGCACCTACTTCAGATTCAGCGTATCATGGGATTGACACTGGCGTTTCTTTGACATGTTTATCAGGAGTTAATAAGAGCTCCTCACCGTACTCTCACAATTATGGTAACATGACATCTAACTCCTGCCTGTCTCAAACCACTGGGTAAAAAGATTACGAATAAGGTAAGGAATATTTATAGTAATCTATTGTAATCTACCGTTAACCTTTCAATAAGTATTATTTAAAAAAAATTGTGCCATTATTTTCAGTCAGCACAGCTGTTATCGAGCAGCTCCATGTTTAAGATGGAAGGCTTTAGTTTTAAGAGTTTTTCTTTAATTATAACAGGTGTTAACAAACCTTTACACGCGTACTCGCAGTTTTACATGTTGTTTTTTGTTAATTTACAATCCTTCCAGACACGTGGCGTTAAACAAAAACTTTACTGTCTGACAGTAATATTTTATTACGAAACTTTAAAATATGTTTTTTTTTTTGGCCGAACATACAGAGTTAATTTTTAACAGATTACTCGCTTTAAACCTTACTTTCGTATTATTATTTGAATGTTTTTTTTTTTTAACCTTTTAAAAACTCTTTAAAGTAAGCTGTGCTGGCTGTTGCTGTGTTAAGCAAGACTTTCACAAGTTTGACTCCACGTAGAGTGGACAAGGTCCCTTCTGTGTTGAGAATGCATGTGCTGCCTCTGTCTTCGTGATTTTCCTACCACAAGGCCAAACTGTTTGCAAATAAGCCATGTTATATTACCCCTAACTGTAAATAAGTTTGTCTGGGTGGTGGACTCCTGGTGACCAGTCAATGGGTGGCTCTTTTGTCACTTGATGTCATTGGTGGCTATTACGCACGATTGTCTTGTAGTATCTCATCTCATTATCTTAATCTTTTTAATCCTATACTAGGACCATGGGGGGGGGGGGACAGAAAGACAGACAGACAGACACTTACTCACACAGAAACACACACACACACACACACACACACACACACACACACAATTGCAAACTTACATTACATGAGGACATTTAGTAGACGGCATTATCCAAAGCCATACATCAGCCCTGGAGCAATGAGGGTTAAGAATCTTGCACAAAGACCTACATTGAGCTTTAGTTAATCTGGGATTTGAACCCACAACCGTCAGACTGACCCTAACACCCTAACCACTGTTCTACCACACCCAGTTTAGCCTAGTGCCTCTGCATTGAGCCGGTGCGGTGAGCTGTTGAGTTGCATAATTTCAGGGTTAATGGTGGTAGTGGATAAAAACTTAAACTGTTACCCGGAATGTAGATGTGTTGAGCGTGGGCCTTTGTGCGAGGTCCTTTACCCATAGTTGCTCACATTGTGTCATGTTTCCCTAACTAAAGGTTATATTTGTAATAAATTCTATTGTATTAATTAAGGTCAAATGAAGTAGCATTTAAGTAACTTTTAAGTGGTGTAATTATTAAAGTCTCTTATTTGCTTTCTGTGCTAGTTATCTAAAACCCTCCTGCAAATGAGCAGAGAACAGTGATGGCATGCTCAGTGTCCATCATCTGTCGGGCACTCTGCACTGTGGGCCTGGTGCTTTTCTACTATGTCTTCTCCATTGGTATCACTTTCTACAACAAGTGGCTTATGAAGGTAAAGCAAACTCTTCCATCACAATCTCCTCCATCAGTGTTTAGCAAGTTTTGCAATAACCCGGCTATGTCATTTTTAGGGCTTCCACTTTCCATTGTTTATGACCCTGGTCCACCTAACTGTAATCTTTTGCCTGTCTTCGCTGACCCGATGTGCCATCCAATGCTGGACACGCAAACCTCGAGTTACACTTAGCTGGAAAGTTTACTTCCACAAGGTGGCCCCAACAGGTGCGACTAATGTTCTGAAGGAGGACTTTTTGGTCATTTTTCTGATAACAGCAGTTGATGTGATAAGATTTGTAGCCTAATCACAGTGAGGTTTTTGAACGGACTCAAAGTCCATGTGCATCTGCATGGCACATTTAAAACCTGCTCAGGTATTTAACATCAATGTTTAACAATAACAAAAGATACTTTTCATTTTTTAAGTTGAATTGATTTTTTTTATTTAATCATCTATAACATTCATGGCTGGTTTAAGTAATTAATTACTAAACTAACTTTGCTGCCACAATCATAAATCCAGCATTGAACAGAGTGTGTTTGTTAAAAATGTTGAATTTTCCTTTGGCTGTTTTTCAGCTTTGGCAACTGCCTTGGACATTGGACTGTCCAACTGGAGCTTCCTATTTATTACTATTAGTCTGTAAGTTGTTAATATTTTTCAGAAGTTGTATATTTTGTGTCAGATCTTGGTCTCAGAGACCCACTGCTTTGCACTTATTAGTCTTTTCCCAGCTTTTATGCTTGATTTGTGTTGACCTAAGATGTGCAGACTTAAAAAGTGCAGAACAATGGGGTCCACGGGCCATGTTTAAGAAGTTCTGTCTTATATCATTTAATACCATAATATTTTTTTTACTTGCAGCTATACAATGACCAAATCTTCTGCTGTACTTTTTATTCTCTTTTTCTCTCTCATCTTCAAACTGGAGGAGCCGGTAAGTTTATAATTTATTTTCTGTATTTGAAATATCTCATACAGTTATATTTAATCTATTTCACAGCTTAAACACATCTATGTGTAGATGGAAGTGTGACTGGTTTGTAGTCCATTTTTTAGATTCATGTACACTCTAAGGAGCTCCTAGTACATTTTTAGGTTTGACATTTTAGTCAGCCTGTTTTAATATCTGTTTCCTCTCATCGATATGTAGTACCAGTGAAAAGTTTGGACACACCTCCTTTTTGCTCTATTTATTGTCCATGTTATCAGTTCCATTTATTGTAAAGGTGAACTTTAAAGTTACACACTATAGTCCATCTCTTTGTGGACTGTGTTAGACCCCTTTACTCTCTTCTCTAATAGTCAGGCCCCCAATAGTAGAACCACAGAGCAGGTATGATTTGGTTGGTGCATTATTCCTACCCCAGCAGTGTCACTGAGGTGTTGAACCTACAGCATCACTGCTGCACTAAAACCCTCTTACCGCATCAGTGTAACTACAGAACTGACAATAAAAAAGTACACCACACAAATGATACCTGTTCGGTGATGTTCCTGACCAATAGAGAACAGAGAACCAACAGGAGACTAAAAAAACAGATTTACTATAGTCTGTATTTGTAAAACTACAAGTCCATTTATATGGTAAGTGGAGAACATAAAGAAAAGAGCAAGGAGAAGGTGTGTCCAAACATTTGACTAGTACAGTACCTTAAACCAAAGAAAAACATTTAGCCGTGCTAACAAATTGGAGAGTCACTGAGTAATACTTTTGCAATTATTAAGATTAGTACACTGGAGGTAAGTTGGGCTTTCCATAAATGATAACATGTGGTGATTACTTATTCAAATTGTGTTGTTGCTATTGCCTGGGGATATTTAGATCAGATACTTGACGTCAGTGTTTGAGCTGCTAGGAAGACTGGTGACGTATTGGATTAAGAAAAATTAGAAAATATTCAAATACATTTAATATAGTATGCCGATTTTAAAAAATTACATTTTCTATTTTGATATTGCAAACATAGCTGCTCAAATAAACTTAAATATGAACTTTATACTTATTTAACGAACTTATTTAAATGACAGGATATCAATGTGTAATTTCTAGGTTTGCTTCTGAACGGCTTTAAGCCTCAAAGTTTCAATCTACTTCTCTTGCACTTCGTAGAACCTGGACTTAATTCGGTAAGGTTTCAATTATGGGATGCTTAATATATATGGCTGCATCGTGATTGGAAATAATGGTTTTGTGTGAGATCAGATGCACCTCACAAAGCACTTTGGATAAGTAATCCTGCCTGACATTCCTGTGCGTGTAGCAACTGAATGCTTAAAGGATCTGTCTATGTCCTAAGAATGTGTTATTTGTTTATAGTTTTCATATTTTTTTTCAGAATCCATTCCTCATCCTTGTGGTAATACTGATAGCCAGTGGATTATTTATGTTTACACTTAAATCTACTCAGTTTAATCTGGAAGGTTTCATCATGGTCCTGTTGGCCTCCTTCATTGGTGGGATACGATGGACTCTCACACAGGTCCTCATGCAGAAAGCAGAGCTAGGTGAGTGTGGAGTGCAATAAAGCAGGACTATAATAACTGTTTGTTACAGAGTAATATATATAAGATATATATGTTATAAGGACATTTGCATTGTTCAGCAGCACCAACGACAGTAAAGGTTGTGTAAACAAACATATTTGCAGAATAAACTTGTAAAAAACACTATAAATATAATTTAAGCATAAAACGAGGAAAAAGAGTTTTAAAATTCACAAACTTTACAGAAAAATGTATTCATTCATTATCTCCCGCTTTATCCTCTATTAGGGTCACGGGGGGGTTCCCCATGCCCATCCAGGGGAGAACGTTTCGGGCGCTGGGCAGATACACCCAGGACAGGGTGCCAATCCATCGCTGGGCACACACTCACTCACACAGACACACTCTATATGGGGCAATTTGAAGAATTCAATTGACTTGATCCATGTTTCGGACTGTGGAAGGAAACCGGAGATCCAGGAGGAAACCCACGCGGACACGGGGAGAACATGGAAACTCCACCCAGATGGGGATTCGAACCGGGAATCCCTAGTGCTGAGAGGCGAACGTGCTAACCACTAAGCCACCGTGCTGTAGTCAGAGAAAGATATATATTTTGTAAATAAAATTATTGCACACAGTTGTAAACAGGATTTAAGGGTGTCATGATTGTAAGTGGTTAGTGCGAGGCTGAGGGAGGTGCTGATTGTAGAGTCTTACAGCAACAGGGAGGAAGAAGCTAGAATATCTGTCCTTACATCATTGTAGGTATAGGAACCTGTCACTGAAGATGCTCTGCAATGTCGCCACCATCTGATGCAGTGGGTCAGAGGTGTTCTCCATTAAGGATGACAACTTTGCCGGCATCCTACTTTTCCCAACTGCCTTCACTGAATTCAGTGAGCACTTCAGGACAGAGCTGGCCTTCCTTATCAGCTTGAGTCTCTTTCTGTCTACTGTTTATATGGTGCTCCCCCAGCCGCAACCCCGAAGATGATGGCTGAGGCCACCACAGAATTGTAAAAAGGGTCCAGAGGGCCCCTGTATTCCAAAGGACTGGAGCCTTCTCAAAAGATAAAGTTGGCTCTGTCCTTTTTTGTACAGTGCTGTCTGTTCAGTCCAGTTATTTTTGAAGGTCTGTTTTTCTGGGTGATTTGTTCAAAAACTGAAAGGAATAGATATGAAATGTAACATCTGTTATCACTAAAACTTAAATTGCCTAAACTAACCTATTACTAATACATGCAGGGCTCCAGAACCCTATTGACACTATGTATCACCTTCAGCCGCTGATGTTCCTGGGTTTGTTTCCACTGTTTGTCATAAATGAAGGTTAGCCAGATAATATTTTTGTGGTATATCTTTAAGTGTTGTCTTGTTCCTTTTGCTCCCTTTGTGTTTTGTCTCTCTGTGTCTCGGCTCACCATCCTTGTGCCTTTTCTTATTACGCTGTCACCCTCGCGTTTTGTTCCATCTTATTCCTTTGCCTCCCTCCTCGTCTCTTTGCATCCCATTCCATCACTTTGTTTCTCATCTCGTCTTTTCAGCTCCCAACTTGTCTCTTTTCGTCTCTGTCTATTTACAAACAATCTTCTCATATCGCATCTCTTCATGTCTTATATTTTATGTGCTATCATGTCCAATATTTTTGTCCTGTCCTGTCTACTTGCAGCTTGCTCTGGCACGTCTCCTTGTGACCAGCGGCTTTCATCACTTTTTTTTTCAAATATTTTTCACCATTTTTAAGGTTTTACAGACCTTTTGTTTTTGCTGCTCATGTTTAAAAAAAAAAAAATTGTTCGCTACTGTCTTCACATATTGTTTTCTTCTTTTGTTTTGTATGTGAACAGGAATAAGTTTGAGCACATCAGAAAAACTTTTTCGGGTGAATGAGATTCACCCACTGCTTTACTGTCTCCTCACTCTGTCCATCGGTGGTTCACTGGCTTTTGGTCTTGGGTTCTCAGAGTTTCTGCTCGTTTCCCGTACCTCCAGTCTCACTCTCTCCATAGCAGGCATCTTTAAGGTAATTTCACAAACCTATTAATTCACATAAAAGAAATTCACTGTTCATAATATTGTGTTTTCATCTCAAGCTGTTTTTTTATTATATTGCAAGCTTTTTTCCAATTAAATAAAATTGTTTTTATTTAAGAAATTTTGATTTTATAAAAAAAAAATTGAGATTTTAAAGAGAATGAGGAGAAACCAGCGGAGCTATTTTATTAGCATATTTGTTTTAAAGAGAAGCATTATGTTTGGAGAATATTAATTACTGCATGCCTTTTAAATAACCTTTTCGTTTTGATTTTCACTGTAGGAGGTGTGCACACTGCTTCTTGCAGTCGAATTTATGGGAGACAAAATGAGCTTGGTGAACTGGCTCGGCTTTGTAGTCTGTCTTTTGGGAATTTCACTACATGTGGGCCTTAAAACATACTACACTAAAGGTAGCAGTAACCTTACCTCACCATTACATTCGAGATAAGATACAGCAGGTCATACCGCAAAATAAAGCATAATCAAATGTTTCTGCATGCAGAATTACCATATACTGTATACATGTTGTATTTACAGATTATTAGACATTTGTTTCTTTAAATAGTTTTAAGTCCTCTTCACTTTGTTCTGTAATATTTGGTGCTACCAAAGGGCAGGTATTATTTGGGTGGTAGAGGATTCTCAGTACTCTAGAATCATAGATGTGGTGGTGGTGTTGTACTGGTACAAATGGATCACACTTTTATACAGCAACATTGCTAAACTGTTATGAATCCATAGACCAAATATGTCCAGCTAGCATCATCGTGTAGATAGTGCCCTGTGAGCACAAATTAAATATTTGAGGATGACCGACATAGACATCAGCAACACATTGGTTGTTTCTATTAATTTTACATGGTGGTAAATGGATCCTAAACATCCAATTGTTTGCAGTGAGTGTATACAATGTTAATCTCCAGTAGCACTACTATCTGGTCTACAAAATTAAACAAAGTATGTAGAGAAACAGATGAACTACAGTTTTTAATTGTACAGCTACAAATTACATTTATATGGTAAGTACAACTGACAAAAAAGGAGTATTTAATAATGTAACTAGTGTGTGTTTATTATTGCACGAATCATAGTCTATAAAGCAATGCTTAATTAATTGTTATAAATATATTATAGTTGGATCATGTCCATTTCCTTTCGTTTGATCTTTATCACCTTCACTTGCTTTTTAGGTCATGGAGCTACCATTCGATCATTGCCAGGTAAAGACAATCAAGACATGGAGCTTCCTCTTCTTCCCAGGGATGTTGTCTCTGAGGATGATGAGGAAGAATTAAACTAAGTAAAAATAGAAAAGAGAAAAAGACCTTTATGCTGATTTATACACCAAGATGGGACATTTTGATGTCAGCAATGTCTTAAAAAAACGGAGCTGTATTTCTATTTCTCTCGCCCATCGAGAGAACACTGCAGTATATGGATTCATGGACAAAGACCATGGCAAAAATGTTTTAATGTATACAAAAGTTCAATTGCTACCAAAAAACTTGAAATCCTATGCCTATTTATCACTTTTTATAAGACACTGACACAAGTGACCACGTATGCCTCATTCCCCATGACAAAAGCTTTAAAATCAAAGTATACATAATGCATATCTATTTTTTTAATTATTTGAGTTGGATTTAATAATAAGTCTGCTTGCAGCACATATAGATGTGAAAATTATTAAATAATAACATAACCAGGTTGGCTTTCTTGCTGCAACTCAGAATCAGTGGCCTTCTGTACATCAGTTTACATGATAGTAATTTTATCATTTTATCAAGTTTGCTTTAAATAAACAGACATTCAATGTTAAATATATATTTACTAGTCTTATGAAAGTCTGGACACCTCTGAATAGATTCCGTAAATATGCAAGATCATTTTTTTTTTCTGTTTTCCCCTGAATAGTTGACCATAATGTTGATTGTAACACTTTATTATTATAAATTATAATTTATATTGTTTGTTTTTTTCCAATTATTTAAATTCAGCAATAAAAATAAGAACCATGTGGTCTATTAAAATGTACTGTATTTATTTACTAGATGGTTGGAGATCAAAATGTCATGTACCTTTAAAATGCACTACAGTACATTTAGCATTTAAATTTTTTATGTTTGTTTATTTCTAATATGATGTTTAGTATAATCAACCATAGTCACTCATGTCCTATATGATTGGTTACCAGAAGTTCATCTACTCACCAACTACAAATTAGCAGTATAGTACTCTTGAGTTTCTATTTTAAAGCATTTACTTGGTGTTTGTGGTTCCATTTGATTAAAAGTTATTGTGTTAGTCATGGCGAGGGGTAATGGATTTTAGGTCAATCTGAGAGACTATATAGAACTGATGGCAGTGAGCATAAATTAATAGTGCTAATGACTGTCAGTAATGGCAGTAATTTTAACAAGCAAAAACTTACTAGTCATTCAACTGATGTGTTTACACTTTTAAAAATTAGCCTGTAATAGGTTCCAGCTTAGCTTAGATTTAGCTGACCCTAACTGATCAGGATAATCAAATAAGTAAATAATATTGTTTATATTGTTGCTTAAAATAATATATTAATAATATAGTCCATTATTAATAGTTTGAAATGGTACAGAATTACATATCTGTGAGTTGCAATGTATTTTCGATTTTGTATTAGTAAAGGTCAGTTGATAAACATTCTAAAAAAAAAAAAATATATATATATATATATATATATATATATATATATATATATATATATATATATATATATTATACACCATGATTCTTAAAAACCTATTACTACATTTGGTAACCTATGTTGCTTTAGGCAGCTGTATAAAACAGAACAATTCAGTTGAATGATCGCCACCAAGCAGAATAAATATGGATGATGAAAGTGTTTTAAGGGGCCTGGTTTCTTAGTTGTTTTTAAATAATTTTGAGAAATTATTGGAAATGTTCTGCCTGTAAAATTTTGCAAAAAAAGAAATATCAAACCAGTATTGACTGCAGAACAGCTCCAAAATTATTTTGCAGTCTCAAATGCAACACTGACCTATGTAGAACAACTGTTAAATAAAAATATTTTACTAGAAGCTTGCAATAAACATTTAAATGAACCTACTGTGTTTAAAGTATGTCCAGCATGCTGCTGGTGACTTTTAAATAGATCATTTTTGATCGCCTCTCAGCGCTAGGTATTCCCGGTTCGAATCCCAATCTGGGTGGAGTTTCCATGTTCTCCCCATGTCTGTGTGGGTTTTCTCTGGGTTCTCCAGTTTCCTCCCACTGTCCAAAAACATGGCTCAAGGTCAATTGAATTCTCCAAATTGCCCCATATAAAGTGTGTTTGTGTGAGTGTGCCCAGCGATAGATTAGTGCCCTGTCCTGGGTGTCTCTGCCCAGCGCCCGAAACGTTCTCCCCTGTATGTGCATGATAGATAATGGATGGATGGATGGATGGAATTTGAAAGGATTATTTGGTTAATCAGAAGAGTGGACCTGGGACTTCGCAAAAGAAAATTTTCAAAAAGTGAATGTCCTTTAATGTGTTCATTCTCTATTCTGATGTTGTTTTATTACTTTTATGTATATGTATATTGTAGGGGCGGCACGGTGGTCTCTCAGCACTAGGGATTCTCGGTTCGAATCCCCATCTGAGTGGACTTTCCATGTTCTCCCTGTGTCCGCGTGGTTTCTTCCGGGTTCTCTGGTTTTCTCCCACAGTCCAAAAACATGGATCAAGTCAATTGAGTTCTCCAAATTGCCCCATATAGAGTGTGTTTGAGTGCTTGTCTGTGTGAGTGAGTGTGTGCCCAGCGATAGATTGGCGCCCTGTCCTGGGTGTATCTGCCCAGCACCCGAAACGTTCTCCCCTGGGTCGGCATGGGGAAACTAATATAGGATAAAGCGGGAGATAATGAATGTCATTTGTAATGTCCGTTTTAAAGGCTGTGATTGAATGTTTAATATGAATGTTACACAATGCTGCAGCTCCACAGGACGGAAAGCAGCGTGTAGCAACTTGCTCCCACCGACACGTAGAAATTCCAAAAATTCAAACGTTTGGTGAAAAACTGTTCGTTTTATTTCAGAGACTTGATTAGTAGACATTTAGACATCGGTGTCCTGTGCTTTTATCCACCTCCTAACGTAACCAAGTCGGGTTATGGTCGGTCCATTTCCCCGCCCTGGGATCGAGCTGGGAACGTGTTGGGTTTCGTCTCAGCAGCAGCAGTGAGTTCTCAGAGCAGAGAGGAGCCGAGAGAGGAGTCGCTCAGGTGTGGACTGCAGACAAAAGACAGGTAAACTTCAGGCTTCAGACAAAACTTCTTTACTCTAACTGCTCGCTTTTCATAATACACAAGCAGAGCTCCTAGTACAGCTCAGGAAAACTGGCAAGCGAAAGCCACAGAGCACTGTAGTTTGTGTATAACTCAGTGGAAAGTCGTCAATCGCCTTAAGGATTCAATAGTTTTAATAGTTTTGTACTTTTAATTACCGCTACGCTTTCAGCTGACACATTCCAACATTGCGGTTTTGTCATGTAAACGCTGCAGAACGCCTCTTACAAATTGTACTATTAAACCACCGTGCTGGCGTTTAGTAAACAAGCCGTCGATCATACAGAATCTGCAACATCACTGCTGTAGCCTACAGTACTAAATAACAGTTTATTAACAGTAATAATTATTTATTTTATAGACCGAAAGATCATTTTTACATGGAACATGCAATGAAACTGTTTAAAATGCAAAGCATAACTTGCTAAATCCAATCTAGTTGTACTGCATAATTTATTCTCGTATTTTTGTAAAGGTAGAATATTTTTTCCTTAATTATAAAAAACAGTCATTACAAACACGAGTTACACTCGTGAGGAATAGGCTTAATAAAAGCAAATAAATAAAATCAAATAAAAATCTTTCAAAAGTAACCTTGTACCTCAAAACAAATCAGAGACTTTGTGTTATTAACAAAAAAACAGGTTAGGTGTAATATGGCATTCATTCATTCATTAATTATCACCCGCTTTATCCTCTATTAGGGTCGTGGTGGGGTTCCCCATGCCCATCCAGGGGAGAACGTATCAGGCGCTGGGCAGATAGACCCAGGACAGGGCGCCAATCCATCGCTGGGCATACACAGACACACTATATGTGGGGCAATTTTGAGAATTCAATTAACTTGATCCATGTTTTTGGACTGTGGGAGGAAACCGGAGAACCCGGAGGAAACCCACGCAGACACGGGGAGAACATGGAAACTCCACCCAGATGGGGATTCGAACCGGGAATCCCTAGTGCTGAGAGGAGAACATGCTAACCACTAAGCCACCGTGCTGCCGTAATATGGCATATTTAAGGATATTCTAGGGGAGTCTTGTGCTTCTTTTGCATTAAAATGGTTTCTTTCATTTTTGAACCATAATGACTGGTTATTTTAAGCACTTACACTTTTGATTTATTTTTTGTGATTTTGTTGTTAGATGTATAGTGACAACTATTATATTTAATTAGTATAATTGTCAATAGTATGACTAAGGAGATATGTTTAATAACAGGACATTTGTAAAAGTAATAAATAGGGACTGGATTTTATTAATACTTTTCAGTATGTTTATGGTGCATATGGCTCAGGCACTACAGCAAGGATGTCCTGGGTTTGATAACTAAACAGGTGGTCTGGATTTATTCTGTGTGGAGTTTTCATGTTCTCACAAGGTTTTTATGGGTTTTCATCAGGGGCTTCTGTTGCCTTACACAATCCATAGGAATGTATGACATGAATGTGTTTATTTATGCCTGTTTAGATGTTTTTTCCACATTTATTCCAGAAAGTTCTGCCTTTATAAAACATCTTATTACTAGGATTTGATTAAGCGCTTACAAAATAAATACAAAGTATATGTCTGGTTACTTAACAATTACAGCAATGCACTCAAAAAAAAAGAAAAAAAAAATGATACGTTCTTGCATGTTCTATATGCTGTGGTTCTTTAGAGGCTCTTAAATGGATGGAAAAACTACACATTTCATCAGAAATGTTCCTTACAAAATAGCAGACCCCCACACCCCTAAATAATATTATATAGGTTCGAACAGTAATTTGCATAATTATAGTGAGAATAATGCTGGTAAAATACAGGAGCATTTAAAATGTAAAAAGCTGCTTAGAAAAAGAGATGCTCAAAGCACAAGTGTGCACTACCATGTTTTTATCTGTTACATTTCAGGATAAATAAAAACTGTTTATTCAATGTACAGAACAGGTATACAACATTATACATTATACAAATGAATTCTGTATAAACAATAAAACAAAAAAATAGAGTATGCATTGAAACATCAAAGTTTTTGTACAACTGGGAAATAGTTTCAGTAAATGTTCGACTGAGCAGAAAATGAATTCATCAAAAGATGAAAAGTTAAAAAATAAAACATTTACAAAACTCATTTCTACTAACAGCAAATATAGGTTGCTTTAAGCAGCTGTTAGAAATGAATAATATTCACCAAGCAGGATAAATATAGAAGATGAAATAGTATTTTCTCAGTCTGTTATATAAATATATATAAAAGTTCCAAAAGAACTGCTTGCAAAATTTATGTAAAGAAATATTAAACCATTGTAACTGCAGGACACTAACAGTGGTTGCAGTGTCTGGAATGATAATGTGCTATTCTACAACTTCTATAGCTATTCTATTTAATACAAGTTCTACATGCTGGTGGCTGTTATAGTTCCAGTGATCCACTAATCTGCTTAACCATTTAATAAGTGTTCTTTTCATTTCTTTAAAAAGCAGGACTTGTTTTTAAATACAACAGGTTTGTTTACATGTTAATTGCATACTTCAGATAAAATTATTTTTAATAATTTGAATAAGTGGGGGGGGGGGGGGGGGGGGGGGGGGGGGGGGGGGGGGGGGGGGGGGGGGGGGGGGGGGGGGGGGGGGGGGGGGGGGGGGGGGGGGGGGGGGGGGGGGGGGTTCTCCGGTTTCCTCCCACAGTCCAAAAACATGGATCAAGTTAATTGAATTCTCAAAAAAATTGCCCCCTATAGAGTGTGTCTGTGTGAGTGAGTGTGTGCCCAGCGATGGATTGGCGCCCTGTCCTGGGTCTATCTGCCCAGCGCCCGAGACGTTCTCCCCTGGATGGGCATGGGGAACCCCACCGCGACCCTAATAGAGGATAAGCGGGAGATAATGAATGAATGAATGAATAATTTAAATAATCTTTATATACATCTTTCTAAAAATAAAAGAAAAAGATATTTAATAAGAAGAAGATAATAAAAGTTTTAAAATATTGGTCATAATGTGCACAATGTCATAAAAAGAAAAGTTAAGGTTACTTAGAAAATCTACATCTTCAAATGTTTTAGTAAATATATATACAAAAAATAATGGAAGGTCTATAATGTGTTTAAGCTGCCATGGCAAAATCATCAGTCTGGCTGAGTTAAAGAAAATAAAGCTAATTTATTTCCATTTTAATTTTCTGTTTCTAAAATTTTGAAGGGTTACTTTAAGCCGTTGTCGGTCTTGTGAAGTCTTGAGCTCTCTGGTAGAATTTTACCAGGTGTTTCATTTACAAGCCTGTAGTCTTGTAATTAACTTTAATGATTGGTTTAATGAATAGTGTTGCACTTTATACATCAGGACAACGTTACTGTCCTGCCACCTCTCCAAGACCCAATTAAAAAAGTAAATGTTTATGCCCAGATTAAGCATTTTAAAGCAGTGGAAGGTCTTTTTACAGAAATAAGTTAGCCAGAGTGCCTCCTCTGTGAGGTTTGCATGTTTTTCCTATACCTGTGTGGGTTTCATCCAGGAGTTTCAGTTTAGTTTACTTTAATATTTCTTGCTTTAATACATAAGCTCCCAATGTTTCTGTTTTGAGATACAATGCTTGTAATTACAGTTATAACCACATGGGTCACCAGCCTGCTCTTTAATCTTGTCTTTGTAGATTTTTTTCAGGTCCTGTTGTGGTCAGTCCTTCAATCGGCCTCTTCTTCTCTGTATGAATATCCAATGCCACCCATCACTGCAATAATTCTTCTAATGCTGACCTCTGAGGTTTATACCCAAGGTACTGTTACATTACTGTTATGTTTGCAGATGTATTAAATTTTTAGAACTTAACATCCATTTTGACAAAACTACTTACAATTTGCAAATAGGTAATCATTCACCGAGAACTGAGAATAGTTCTTGTGTCCGTATATATCTTTTTATTTCACATGCATTTTTTTATCTGACACATGAGTAATTACTATATATATATATATATATATATATATATATATATATATATATATATATATATATATATATATAACTATTAGACCTTATTACCGTTTGTGGTTTATTTGTGATAATTCAGGATTTTATTTAAATATAATGTCATATTGCTATTTAAAAACAATAGCCAGTCCAGTTTAAAGTTTATTTTGCTTTACTCAGCTTTGCACCTGCCATAAATTGTTGCTTTCCTATTTCTTTGCATCACCTCACATTTTGCTTAATTAAAATGTGGGAAAATACCTACAAGTATATACACCTGTAAAGCACTTTGGATAAAAGTATCTGAAAAATGTCTAAATGTTAAGCATCTGAAAGAAAAACATACAATCGGGCACTTTCAGCTTGAACAAGTCATTCAAGCAAGTGCTCAACATAAGCACCAGTTACCAAGAGCAATTAGCTGAATTCTTTTGGCTGGTTTGTGTTGTGTTTTATTATTTACTATAAAATTTAAATAACAAATTCTAATCTTTTGTAGGACTTTGCTTTAATATTCTATTCTATATTATCTGTTCAATTTACAAGGCAATATACAAGTGTGCACCATGCTGCAGGTTTTTCTTTCGAATTTCATTAATTGTTGAGACATTACAGCCTTAAATTTAAGCCTTGTTTAGGGTGACATGCTCATTTGTTTTGTCAGAATATGTGGACTATTAAAGGTGTGACAGTAGATGTTGTTAGTGTTTGATTGCTTAATCAGTGTTGTCTGAATTGTTTCTACCTTAAAACTGGGACAAAATGAAGTGTAACATTCTGATCGTGTCTGAAAATAAAATTAAAGTGATCATTTGTTCGTCGTTTTTTTTTATATACTACCCCCCTCAAACTTTTAGACAGTAACATGGATGTTATAAAATGATGTACTTCAGGAACTGAAGGCTGAAGGTCAAAGCTCAGTTTACCACGGGCTCATGATCATTTCATTTCTAACATTCAGCCCTTGAAAACCGGATTTCCGTTGCCCCTTGTTTCTTTCTGGCCTTACAGAACAGTAAAGAGCCTGCTTTGAGTTTGACAGGGCAGCTGGTGCAGATGGAGGCTCGTGAAGACAGGAGCATGAAAAGGCGGGATTGTTGAGTGGCATCATATGGAAATTATGCAGATCAGCTAAAGACAAGGGCAGAGTTGAGCAGAGATTTTCTGAGGGAGGAAGAGGCAAAAGAGAAATGCTGAAGACTCTCAGCATTTTATAGTTTCTCTGTGGGAGCAAACAGAAGGCATTGAACTGTTTTTGCACTGAACAGCTTTGATCTTAAGGCAGCTCTTCTCCTCCTTTCCCACAGAACCCCACTCTGACCCTCTTTGTCTTGCCTTTTCAACACTTACAGACTTGTTTTTGTCTTGAGACAGCCTGTGTACGCAGACATTGCTCTTGACATAGACTGATATATTTGACCACTGTATGTAATTGTTCATCTTATACTAAAAGCTATTGAATTATATTTGGTACAAGATTTGCATTCAGATACCAAAATATTAAATAAATAAATCAATAAGAATCCAAATATGTTATTTGCAGGTCGACTAAAGCTAACGGCATTATCAGAGGACCGGCTTCAGATGAAGTGGAAAGAGGCTGAAGGGCCAGTGCAGGGCTACAAGGTCAAAGTGCGTCCGATCTCAGGTATGAGTTCAGTTATGTAAACAATCACAGTTCATTATTTCATTTCCCACAGTCCAAAAACATGGATTGAAGGTAAATTGGCTCTTCTGAATTGCCCCTATATAGTCTTTGTGAGTGAGTGAGTGTGTGCCCAGCGATAAATGCTGCCCTATCCTGGGTGTATCTGCCCAGTGCCTGAAACTTTCTCCCCTGGATAAACTTGGGATACCCCCTGCAACTTTAGTATAAGATTACGTGGAAGATAAGGGATGGATAGATGGATGGTTTTATGATTGACCTAGCAGGATTTCATGTTTGAAATTCCCCACATTGCTAAGGCAAAGGTCACAGACCCTTTAGGACTTTAGATCATTGCGCTCTAGGCACCCATAAAAAAAGCAGAACTTGTAAATTCTATAGAATACGTAAAACATGTCATATATTTGATAATTGTTCTCATGATTTAATATGATGTAACATTGCACACTTTGAACGCCGCTTGAAATCAGTATTTTAGAGAGCTCACTTTGCTGCAGGCTAGTGTTTCTGCTGTAACATTTGATTTAAACAGTCCTAAATGTCTAAGAAGAAAGGCAACTCTAAAGCTCTCCCACACACCTGCAAAAGAACAGGAAGTGATTCATTTGTTAAAACAGACCTGGTATGGATTTGACCTTTCACAGTTCTTTCTGAAAGCTCTGGTTTTGATCCAATGGGGAATGGTGTAAGCATTTTTTTCTTCTATTTTTTCTGTCTTTCTTGTCGCCTGTGGTGAGAATGTGTTTCTCTGTTTATATCATGTCAGATCTCTGAGAGGCTGAGTGGTGTAAGTGTGTGTGGTGGGGGTGTGTGGTGTGGACTTCTGGAATAAAAATAGGCATGTAGCCAGTTTAAACACTTTCCCTAGTACTCTACCATTTTCAATGTACCTCGGTACCTCATATCACTGTTTTTATTATCTCTCATTCATCATATTTATGATTGGATCTAGAATGTTACAGTAAAAAGGAACAATTCCAAGAATGCCCAACAGAGTGAAGATTGATTGGCAGGATAGAATTAGTATTATTTAAAAGCAAATAAGCAATATTTTTTGTCAGAAAATATAGTCATTTGTACCTTTTGGGTTACAGTAATACATAATTATAACGTTTTAGCTCTAAAATGTACACCTATTTACTTTGAGGTTACAAAATTAACCCTTCTGTGAACCTATCTTAAGATTCTATCTTAAGACACAGAAATAGATTCCTGTTATATTTCTGTGAATGTGCATTATACCTTTTAATTTAATTTATGTATCTTAAAGTTACACTGTTTTTCACTACATTAACGGTGATCACCAGAGGTTCCTTTGTCTGAGCTGATGCTGACGACAACAAGAGGGCGAGCCACTGTTGCCGGACTTGACTCGACGCAAGAATACCTGCTACAAGTTCTGGCCCTTAATGGAACTGTTGAAAAGCTCATTGCTAAAAGACGTTTTACAAGTAAGTGGACTTTTTACTTATTTATATTTTGTGCTAGTTTTTTTTACACAGCTAGTCATTTACAACTTGCCTAAATCCTTTTTTATTATATTTCATTATTATTCTTTTTTTAATTTATGCAGTCCAACACCATCTAAGGGTCATAGGCTGTCACATGCTTTTTTAACATGCAGCTCTATTTATTTGTTGTAATGTGGCAAGGATCTGCAAGGAGGCATTTAGAGGGGGCCACACACCTGTGTTCTAATGCCTCCAGTAATGATAAATTAAACTGACAGTACAGGTCACTGTAGAAGCTACAGTGTTTGGCCACTATCCCCTCAGGTAAAACAAATGTGTCCAACCAAGTCAGAAGTATTGTTTGATATCTGAAACACAGGTGGCTAGGGCAAACTTCAAAGTCAGGTTTTTGAGAGATTTTTTTAATAATGTATCATGAGATTATAATCAGAAAATAAAGTGATTGCTGTTTTACTCATTGATGTCCTAAAATACTAAAAGCTAGTTTTAAAATAAATGTGCTTAGTTTCACCTGAATAAACAAACCTTACAATAAAAAATGAAATTCACTGGGGATCAATTTGCATGCCTTTCATCTTAAATTTATTCATTCATTCATTATCTTCCGCTTATCCTCTATTAGGGTCGCGGTGGGGTTCCCCATGCCCATCCAGGGGAGAACATCTCGGGCGCTGGGTAGATAGACCCAGGACAGGGCGCCAATCCATCGCTGGGCACACACTCACTCACACAGACACACTCTAAACAGGGCAATTTTGAGAACTCAATTAACTTGATCCATGTTTTTGGACTGTGGGAGGAAACCGGAGAACCCGGAGGAAACCCACGCAGACACGGGGAGAACATGGAAACTCCACCCAGATGGGGATTCGAACCGGGAATCCCTAGCGCTGAGAG